>OX387264.1:3904064-4149884 GCA_947562075.1 Orthosia gracilis
TCTTTTTGGGATTTTTTAATCTTAAAACTTATAAATGTTTATTGGTCTGAAAAAAATATCAGTTTTTATACCTTTCGATACTTAGAATTTTATATCGATACATCGATATATCGAACTATTAAATATCGCTCAAAAATATCGATATATTGAAAAAATAATATCGATATATCGATGTATCGATATTTTTTCAACAAGCCTAGCCCTGTGGTCTCAGGTCTGACTGCTGACATGAAACACAATGCATGCATTCAAATCCAATGAATGCTGCAATGCCTGCAATACTTGGTTGGGCATAAACAAACAGTGTGATAATATGTGTGTGAATTTAAGGATTGCGACACGAAATGAATAAGTTTCTCTTTGTTTTGCAAATTTGCGATAGTTGTGCTTACATTACCGGTGCCCAAGGCGATCTGAAATAAACTTACTATGAACCCCTTATTAAGTTTATTTGGTTATTTTATTCGATAGAGGAATTTATGTTGAGACTTCGTTGATATGCCTTCTATGGCGACACGTGCGGAAAATTGTGAGGCAATGGCCATCGGTGATCACGACCAGAGAATAACTATTTGAAATGTGTTTTGTACTATGTCATAATTTTATGTTCGTTGATTCTTAGTCTTATTTATTTTTGTGAACTATTAGTTAAAATTCGTCTTTGTTAGGAAAAGTTAAACCAGTTACATAATGTTGATGGTTAGGTACAGAAAACATAGTGAAAAGCAAAAAGTACATAGTGAAAAACATAGTGACGAAACCTTCGTCGTGTCGATGCATGATTCGAATAAAAAAATTAAATATGTTTACTAGGAATTCAGCGACGTCGACAGCATTAGCATTTGCCCCGTTTTATGTTCGTTGATTCTTAGTCTTATTTATTTTTGTGAACTATTAGTTAAAATTCGTCTTTGTTAGGAAAAGTTAAACCAGTTACATAATGTTGATGGTTAGGTACAGAAAACATAGTGAAAAGCAAAAAGTACATAGTGAAAAACATAGTGACGAAACCTTCGTCGTGTCGATGCATGATTCGAATAAAAAAATTAAATATGTTTACTAGGAATTCAGCGACGTCGACAGCATTAGCATTTGCCCCGTCTTTCAGAGTGCAGGTGTTGTTGCACAGAGCAATACAAGAGACATTGTTTGGATTGTAGCTCCGCAACTGCTGTGGGTCATTGGTAACCCAAGTGACTAATTGTGTCTGCAGCAGCCTGACTTCTAAAAATAGCTACCAGTTGCTAAAAAAACCTAAGAAACTTGATAAAGTTGAAATTGCTTTAAATGTTGATTTTTGTAATAAGTGGGTTGTCTTAAAGGTTTTTGCATATACTTGTGGTTGACTAGGTATTTTCAGTGGTATTGTTGGTCATCTCAAAAGCCTTGTGTTGTTTAAATGTGTATGTGTGTAAAAAACAAAGTGTCAGACATAAAAGAGATAATACTTATGGTACGAAATGAGTTTGCTGTTTCCTATCGAATTACTCTGAAAAAAAACACCGAAACAATCTCTGAGGTGACAGCGGCTTCTAAAGTCCAGACATTATTTTGTAAAGAGCTAAATTATTTTAGTACTAGCTGTCACTCATGGCTCTGTCCGTATTTGATATTAGTACTTCTCTCAATATCTTTATAAATTATAGCCTGCGTTATTCTGATATATAAGTTATATTTCTGTCAGGGGCGTAGCTACCGCCGTATCTGCCGTATCAATTATATGAGGCCCCCAGGCCACAGGGGCCCCCAACGTGCGTAAGCAAAAATTAATAAAAAATCTTTTGTGAGAAATCTTTACCCTTCTTAAGGGCTCCCAAACAATTTTTATACGGGGCCCCGCCAAGGCACGCCACGCCACTGATTTCTGTAAAGTTTCATCAAAATCCATTCAGTAGTTTTTGTGTGAAAGAGTAACAAACATCCATCCTCACAAACTCGTGTTTATATTAGTAGTAGGAAGTAGGATCACAGTGTAGGTAAAGAACACTTGGTAAAGATTGTTTGTCAAGTTAAAAGGTCATTGTATTTAATTTATTTCCCTAAGAGCTAGTTTGAGTGTGTTAGTTTGAGTTGGTCTTTTGAGGAAAGAGCAGCACATATTTGAGTGTCACCTGTCCTATTAGTCCACGTATCTGTCAGTCATTGTGTAGTTTTATTAAAATAAAAATGCTTGTCAACGTTTCTCTTGTTTTGTCTCTAGAACAATGGTTGTTGTTTGAAATACATGTACTAATGATGGTCGAGTGGTATGCGTGACTGTCATTCGCTAAAATAAATAATTATTTCTTCAAGTGAATTTATTCAAATTCCTATTAAGTTTATATTGGCTTAATATACTGTATAATAAATAATTTAAGAGTGATATTAGTCTGGTTAGGACAAAACAAATGGCATTGTGTTCTAAAAGCTTAAACAGCAGACATAAAAGAAACCTTTGTGTCATTATGATTTCAGCAATGTCTTTGTACCAATGATCCAAGTTACCTACAAATAAATAAAAACGAAAATCAGTTACTTGGATCTTAAAATTTCTCCTTATATTCACAATTTTTTTCCTCTCTGTGATATTAAAACAACTATGGTGCCTCAGTTATTGCAAATAGGGTTGCCATACGTCCGGAATTTTCCGGACAAGTCCGGAAATATAGGTCTTTGTCCAGAATGCGGGGGGAATCTTAAACCGTCCGGAATTTCTACAAATAAGTGAAGAGTGAAATAAAAAATGAAAAAACCAAATTATTTATTAATTATTTTTATTCTAAATCAAAGAAAATCAAAATTATTTTTATTCTAAATCTACTACATTACTTCTGATATTTAATGCTCCCAGAAATATTGTTCAACATTTCTGAATCTTTAATAATAGTTTTGTAGAACACTTCGCAAGTCATATTTTTTAAATTATATTGAGTTAAGAGAATCGACTTGACAGACTCTACAGAAAGCCTGTTTCTTTCCTTTGACCATTGGGTTCCCATTAAGGAAAAGACCCTTTCAACATTGGCATTTTGTGCCTGCATCGCAAATATATAAGAGCATATCTTACTTAATTCCGTAACTTTTCCTGGTCCAGCTGCCTTCAGAATAATGGTCCATTGGTTATTGGCATTCATCTCAAAAAAATCTTGACTTTGCTGCTTGATCATACTATTCAAAACTGTGATTTCATCAAACAATTTGCTATCATCCAAATTTACCCCTTTTCCAATGAGAAACTGTATTGATGGAATAATATAGTTATAATCAATAGTATTGTCTTTTTTTATTATCATCCATTCAAAAATTTCCAAGTCCATTAAAGGCTGCCGCCATTTGTTTAAATACTCCCGACAACATTTATAAGATTTTTGGATGTCATTCAAAAACTCATCTTTCTTCTCCTGGCTGCTACAATTAGAGATCAAATCTCTAACTTTAAGTGGAACGAATTTCGCATCTTCTCTTGCTTTCAGGGTGTCGATAAGTGTTTGCAAAATCTTTGCGATGTCCATGATAGAATTTTTTTCCTTTTCAATTTCTAAAATTTTTGGCTGAAAGATGGCCATTAAGCTATGCACGAAAAACAAATAAGATTCGCACAACTCATTTTCAAAAAAATTTACGAGGACAGTTGGCACTTGTGGAGTAGTTAGAAAATACGTTTTCAGAGGCTCATACATTTTGAGAATTCTCTCAACTGCCGGAAAAAGGCTCAGCCACCTAGTCTTGCTGTGTGACAGTAACTTCTCATAGTTGACTTCAATGTAGTCGCAAATGGTTTTCAGTGCTTCTGTTCTAACAGTATAAACAGAAAAGAAATTGAAGAGTTTCATCACCAATACTTCAACATCAATTTTCAGTACTTCTGTTCCATGCTGCACGCTATTGTGTAGTACATGAGCCGGGCAACCAACTCCAATAATATCTTTATTTAATTGATGTCTCAGGTTTGTGAGCACGTTTCTTCCCGATAACGGGCGATTTATGCCACCAAAATTTACATTCGCGTTGTCCGCAGTGAATGAGATGCATTTTTCCGATAAATCATATTTTTGTAATGTTGTCATAATAATTTCAGCAATAGTTTCGGAAGCTTCATTCCGGGTACTATGAATATCCAATAACTTTGTTTGAATTCCTCCATTTTCGTAATCAAAATACTAAATCATTATTGGGAAAATCTTTTCTGAGCCATGATTGCTTGCGTCTGTAGAAACTCCGAGATAGTCAATATGTTTCAAAGAAATAGTCAGTTTTTTAACAACCCATGGACTTATCACACCATTGATGATTGCTTCGGTTTTGGTTCTTGAGCAAGTCATCTCGCTCGCAATATTAGAGTCAGGAAATATTACTTTCATCAGTCGCCCAGTACACTCCATTGAATTATAGGATTGGTGGTGCTTAACAGTATGAAAAGCGAGCGTACCTTCAGCAGCAGACTGTTTTTGTTTACTCCCTGATGAAGACGACGATGCAAAACTGTCAGTGACTTTTCTATTAGTATTAACGGTCGTAAGTTTAGTCTTGTGCTTATTACTATTGACATGAGTTTCAATATCACTTATTCCTTTATGTTTTATAGATAAACTACAGTCACAAATCATGCAATAAGCTTCAGTCGGTTCTTTTCCTTCTTTCAAAAAAGAATATTTAGTTTTCATCACTTCAGTAAACGTACATTGTCGTTTTCTACCACTACCTGATGCCATTGTCGTAATCTTCGACACATACACTATGAATCCGCAATAAGTACGAGTACGTACGAACTTCAAAATCACTTCTAATCGCTGCAAAGACAAACGCTAGACTAAATCAAAACAAACAAACTCAAAGCAAAAGCACACGGTGCGCGGGTGTATCATGTGCGCGGGCGAACGCAGGCGACAGAGAGGCGCTTCCCCCTCACCCCTTACCATTTCACCGCGCGCGTGTCAAAATTCGAACGATTTGGCAATCGATTTGGTTAGTTTATTTACTTGCACGATGCGTAACGATTTTAATAAAAAATTAACAAGATTGTCCGGAAATTTCATGGAATGTCAGGAATTTTCTCCGGATTTTTGATATTTTGATCTGGGAACCCTAATTGCAAATGATACCCTTTTTAAGTGATACCTATGTTTTTTTGTGTCTACTAGGCAGAACATAATGGAACTGTAATTTACCTAACATCTGTCGGTATAACCTATGCCCACAGTAAAAAGAATTTGCTTTGATTTGAAAAGTCTATAAGCTGCAGTCACCATTTGCCATCTGATGCAACTGCTTTTGTGAATAACAGAAAAATTAAAAGTCCTAGTAAACATTGCTAGACTTATTATTAATAAAAGACACTAACAAGGTCTAGTTGTTATCTATACTAATATTATAAATGAGGGGGCTAAAAGCAAATGCGCCATTGTCCATAAATTGTATTTAGGTCATTCGAAGAAACTTTAGCAAAGCAACATTATATTCGATTGTCTATAGCAATGCATGTTTTTAATGTTTGGGAAGATATTTTAAATAGAAATCAATATGCATTCTATTCTAAACTAATATAAATTCGATAAAAACCTAATAAACAGACATGACAGTAGTAGTGTATTATTGGGGGTTCTGCATCACTTGCTCTCGCTTCGCTCGAGCGCGTTATGCAGAACGCCCCAATAATACACTACTACTATGGTCTGCCTCAAATTTTGACACAATTTATGTGAAACAAATTTCATTCCCTGGCAGTATCTGGTAGCAATCAATATCTTCTAATGCAGGTAAAACTAACGCACGGGCTGTATCACTCTCCTGATGAAATAAATCTGCTGTTGCTGTCGATATACTACTCCCACTAGTCTTTGACGAACTCGCAATCGATTTTTCATTATCAACCTGTTTGTTGATAACATTAACGAATGTGCGAAGAAGCTCACCAGACTCGCTTTTGAGTATAAGATACTTAGTATTTTTCAATTTAGATTTCTCTGGATCTTCCAACTTCTGGTAAAATAAATCTTCTGTTTGTGTTTTAACATTATCCTGGTGTTTTAATTCACCTACGTCCGATATTTTTTTTTTAGGGTGCATATCTTGAATATGTATTATCTCACCCCTAGCATTCTTGAAAATCATTTTACGAATGCCATCTAAATTAGATTTCACTGAGTGAAACATTATAAATAACATCAATAAATGTAATTATTTATTTAAGAAATAAATTTAATATTGAACCTTTGCACTGTAATATTCAAAGTTAAATTGCTGTGATGCACGACGCCTATGTAATATATACCCATAAATTGACTCATTTTTAAGTGCAATGTGACATCCTATACATATACACTTTAATAGGGTAAGTATTCCAAACACTTTTTTGTAATATAGTTTGTGCCCTTCACAGCGTTTAAATAAAAACATTTAGGAAAATGTATGGCATGTTGCGTCCAAGGATCATCATAAATCTCCCAATCTTCAATAACACCTCCACATGAGAAACATGCTGCAATATCATTTATACTATTTCCATAATAAAAGAATCCTGCGTCAGCCATTTCCATCACTAATCTTTTCTTTTTATTAAGTGTCCCCCAGTAATAATTAAATGAAAATTCACGCATTTTAAATGTGTTATACATGTCATATCGAGGCTTGTATTCATTTTGAGACATGTTTTATTGACTTTCTAATTCAATTAGGTACAAATGTATAATGGTATGGTCCAGCTTTTGTCAGCAACATATAAAGACTGGACAGAAGTAGGAGGAAGGGGAAGAAAACTAAGATGCATTTCACCTAACTACAGAAATAAAAACAATAAAATATTTATTTTAGAATTTTATTGTCAACACACCACTTATTTAAACACAATACATTTTTTAAAGCACATACAGAGTCATGATAAATACAGTTATATAAATCTTGAGAATATTTATATTGATCGTATAAGCTTATCAAACTTGAACATCCTTTATCTTCTAAATTGAATATATTACAATGACTATTTCCTAAAATATGCTTTAACCACAACACTTTTTCTAAACCCTTAACGTAGATACATTTATCTCTTAAAATATCTATAACCAAATTCTGATAATTAGAATAGGGAACAAATCCTTCACGCCAGCGTATCTTTCTGTTACGTTCAATCCAACTTACTTGTTTTTTTTCTTGCTTCGTTAATTTTGAAAATGGAAATGGTGGCTTAATTAAAAATATTTGTAATGTTTTATTATACAATATGGCGATTTCTTTTATTATAAATTCATTTGTTTCTGTTTTAAAGCCTTGAATATCCACAATAGCAATCATGATAACCTGCGCACGATGTTGCTGAGAGGTTTGTATTCTACAAGTCGATCGTTTATAATCAAACAATATGCAGTCGTCTTATCTGGTATTGCTGTAGAACATTCAATTTCCAACCTCACGTCCACTGGACCAGTTTTCAGGCTATCGTTTTGTCTTGAACAGTCTAAGATAAAGAGAGGGGCTTTTTCTTTGAATTCCTTTAGGTCAAGCAACGGGTCTACTGGATAGTTGTAATACGACTGACGAAATTTCACAAACATTTCGTATAATATACTATATTTGTTCTCAGAAAACTTTAAACCTAAAGGTTCATAAGGATAATATTGTGAATTCAAAAAGAGCGTAACGTTTGTTACTTCACAATGATCGAATACTGAACTATCTTTAGTTTTATTATTTTTTCGATTAGTTTGTAAACAAAAAATTACATATCTGGGTTTTTCTAATTGTGAAGCAGTTTTAATAGACCAAGAATGCTTTGTTGTTTTAGGTAGTAATGGATACTCATATAAATCCCAATTTCTATACGCCATCTGAATAGGTTTATCTTTTTCTAAATGTTTTAAAAGTGACAGTCGTTCTCGGTCTGATACTTTTATGTGTGGCACCCTCCACTGAACTCTTTGCACATCTATTTGAAAATTAGCAATATCATCAGTAAGGATAATGCTATTTAAATTAGTGTTACTTCTGTTCAGTATAAGTTCATGTTTACAATTTATCACTATTTTATTGTAATCCTCTGCAAACCCTAAAACTTTATTTAGTGGTATCACAGCACTAAAATGCCCATCACTTTGAAATCCCTCTAAACACCAACCCCATAGGGCAGCAACTTTATTTTCTGCTTCATTTAATGAGATGTATGATTTTATTGTTGACGTTATTCCAGAATTTTTTATGCGGTCTATTTCAATACCATTCATTTCGTATCTAATGTCTTGAAACAAAAACATAACAGGGTTGTTAGTGAACGTAACATTTTTCTTGATTGGATTCCCATCTTTACCGAAGAACTTCGCCTGTCCTTCGATGTAAATTGAACTGGCTGATGGTAGCACGTATATGTCTTGCTGGTGGAGGGGAATTCTGATTTCATCGTTTTCTCTAAAGCTGCTATTGTAGGGATTGTATGAATGGACTTCATAACTTTCGATCGAAGTGTCAAAGTGCGGTAATTCAGCAATCTGTAGTATATTCATATTTTAAATCCTAGAGCTTTAAGAAAATCTTTATTTACTTTAGTCAATTTCTTAACTTTTTTCTTGCGTCTTTGCACCTTAGCAATCGCAGAAGAACTAAGACGTTTTTCATTCGCTTGAGTGTTTTTATAATATACTATCATTTTGTTTTTCTTAAATGAAGTCGTAACTGAATTTGTTTCTCTCCAAAGTTAACACAGTGGCCAAATTGATCTACAATCTTAACCGATATTGATGAAATTATATTTTTGTTTACTGGAAAGTAAATAACATTTTGCGGTATTTCAACACACTGATGGCCTGGAGTAGTATCAGACACGAATTCGTGAATAAAATGAGTTGGTAATCCGTTGCAATACGAACTGTGAACAAGATCACATTCGATTTTGATTACAGACAGACCTCTGTTAATAATGGGGTTATTTGGTGTTGATTGTAATACTGAAAAGTATATCAAACCGCACTCATATTGATCTGACAAATGCAGCGGTGGTTGAAAGTATGAAACCAATTCCGATTTATGTCCAGAGATGGTAACCGTAGTAGACATGCTTCTATACTGACTTCTTTCGGCAGATCCTGTTTATTTTATTCTTCCACTACACCAAAAATTGTTCAAA
This sequence comes from Orthosia gracilis, assembly GCA_947562075.1. Taxonomy (NCBI): domain Eukaryota; kingdom Metazoa; phylum Arthropoda; class Insecta; order Lepidoptera; family Noctuidae; genus Orthosia; species Orthosia gracilis. The sequence goes on from OX387264.1 coordinate 3,913,153, forward strand.
AAGTTTAAACAAAGATGTCCACAATTATAAGGGTGATCACGCTGAATATTATCATAATTATAATGAACTTTGGATCCCAAGTATTTTATAAATTCCTTTGGAGGCTTAAGATTTCAATAACTATCAAAATATTCAATATAATCATTGTATTTTGCATAGGCTACCCAATGAGAACCAAGATTTTTAGAGCTATCTAAATTTATAACACCGCATTCTTTTTTAAAAGGGTGTTTAGGGAGCTTATCTCTCATAAAGACGCCTCTGAAATAGGGAATATTATTCCCATACTTCAAAATGTCTAAATTACTCAAGGCTCGATTGGGTAGCCGATATCTTAGTTTTTTTCTTTCGATACAAAAATTCCGAGTCCACCTTTATATGGTTTAAGGTGTAGTCCTTTTCCGATGCAGAGAGCTTCCATTTTTTCATTGTGTCTCCTCGATTCTATGAATAATTTTTTTGCCATCTTGAATTCATTTATGGTTTTAGCAATACCAGCTGCACCGCCTGCTAAAGCTCCCACCGCAGATAAGCCCGCAAAAATCGGAATCAAAGGCAATACTCCACCAGTTTTTGGTATAGGAATAATACGAGGAAGTTTAACGGATGAATCATCAGCTAATTTTCTGGCAGCAGCCATAGCTAATTCTATTGCCACTTTCTTGCATTTCGGTTTTAATTTTTTGATATGTCTTTTCGTTTTTCTAATAACATTTTTAAATTTGTTTTTTAATGCTTTTTCAGGTTTAATTTTGGGAGAACACTTTTTGCTTTCTTTTTTTAGGCCAAAACCAGTTTTGATTTTTGTTGCCATAGCGCTGCTTACTAAGCGTGCTGACAGTTTTTCTCCTACAGTCGCATCTGAGGCAAGTGCTCGCTCTTTAGCCATATTTAACAAAACTAAATCTGCCTTGTGGCGATCCTTTAGGTTTGAAGACTTGTGATAGGCAATGTCGTGTTGTTTGCAATATTCGTCTAATTTATTAACACCTTTATCTCCACGCGTAAGCCTTTTAATTAATTTAGTGCCAGGCCCGCAATAATTGTATCCCGGTAAATGTAACTCAAATGGTAAATGATTTATAATCCAATTGAGAAGACTACTCTCTTCAATACCCATCATAAGACTGAAACATTTGGACTGAACACTTAATAAATATTCGATTTATCAATCCAACTGTTTTCAGAAGAAGGCAAGCCTAACCATTTTACCAAAACCCTGTTTCCTTTCCTTCTAAGAACTTTTTCAACCAAATATACATGAGGATTTTTTGTCTTTTGAAGCTCTTGTACATAAAATGCACCTAGAATGGGTTGGCCCCTGATTGCATCTTCAATTAAATAGGTGATAGGGGTTGTTTTTTGAATTTTTCGAATTTTAAATATTTCTGTCGACCAGTTGGGAGTATATCCTTTTTCAAATGTCCCCTTATACTTACTAATGCGTACATAATCACCCTCTTTAAACTTGCTTTTTATGCTATCGGTTTTTACCAGCCTGAAATATCTTTGTAATATGCGTTGTTTATTATTATTGTCCACGTTTGCGGGAATTTCATCAATTGTGCGATGATAGGTGTGATTGTATTCATAAATAACTTTATTAAGAGTATTATCGATCCAGTTATAGCTTCCTTTTAGACTAAATTCTTTATAAAGTTTAGACTTCAATGTTCTGATGAATCGCTCAACAATTGAAGCTTTTTTTGTTGAGAAGGTTGAATAATGATTAATATGATAAGATCTCACAAGTTTTTTAAATTTATCATTATAAAACTCTGCCCCATTATCAGTTTGCAGATTTTTAGGCATACGCCCTTTTTCCAATAAAATCTTGAAAGAATTGCATACAACATCTTTGGTCTTACTTTTCAAAGGAAAGATCCATGCATATTTTGAAAATGCGTCAATAACAGCAAGAATAAATCGAAAATTTTTATTGTCTTTAGAAATTGATTGCATATCAATTAAGTCCGCTTGCCATAAATCATCTATATCTTTCATAATAACATGTCTTCGCGGAAAGTTTACCCTTGCATTTTTATGAATTTCGTTTACTACGTCGGCTTTACTCATATCTTTAATTCAGTATATCAACATTTGTCTTGAACCCACCATTGATACTGAATAAAAACCATAGTATCTCCACTATTTATTATTGAATTATGTCAGCTTCTTTTAATTCTTCAACTATCGATAAAATTTCATTATCATGATTGGTATTGCCAGCATCTCTCGAAGCTACTAATAATTTTAATCTCTCAACCAATTCATTGGGATCATCCCAATATATCAAGTCAGTGTTGTTTTTGTACTTCTTTAACTTTGGCAAGTTTCCTCCAAATTTAGTGTGAACAAGTTTATCATCGTTTGACGATTCGGAAAATAGGTGTTTGATTATTTTACAATATTTTATACCTTTGTCACCTCTTATTTGACCTTTAGGATTAAAATCTCTTTTATGTGCATTTGTATAATGTAACATATCCTTATAGACAAGTTTATCTTCGCTCGATATTAACTTTAAATCAGGTTTTCTTCGGAGTAAAAGTTCTTTTAGACCAGCAGTTAAATTGTAAGCTTTGTCACCGATTTTAATTAAAATGGTACTTTCGTTATTCAAACTATCAACTTTAGAAAATGATACTGTTGAATTACCCATGAATAAAGTATTGTTTTCACTTCTGATTCCAAACGGTATACTAATACCATCATAAATACCAAAGATGTCATCACCTTCTAATGAAATTTCTAAATTATCAATCGATTCCTTTTTAGCATTTTGTTCGACTAATTGGGTAGATTTTATTTTTGGATCGTAATAGTCATTGAACTTTATAGATGAACTAGCATTATTTTCATCGGATTCGATTCCTTCGGAATTTTTTAGAGTTGTATTTTCATTTTTATTATTTTTTTCTGCAGATTTATTAGAATTAACTAAAGTCTGAAGAGGATCTGTCACCGGTTTTAGCATTTTATCAAGTGACAAGTTCATTGCATGTTCCTGATTTTTCATATGTTTTATTTTATTTTTTATGGAGTCAACAGACTTCATTAATTCCATTTTAATATTTTTCTCCATATTATGTAACCACAACTGTATTCAACTAAGAAAGGAATAACACTAGCAATGTTTTTTGTATACAATTCATTTATATGTACATGTATTTGCTTTCATTCAAATTTAAAAAAAAAATCAAAATTCTGTCTGTACCTTCCATTATTTAATGATGAGTCTTTGTTAATAAGAAGAAAGTTGTAAGGGTTACTCCAAACACTTTTACAAATATCTTTGAACTGATTCCACGGTACATCAGAGTTGACATGTTCTTCATAGATGTGCTTTAAGTTCACATCATCTTGTTTAAATATTATAAGAAAGTTAGCATTATCGCGTAACAACTGTTTCGGGATTTTTGAGTAGGTTTGCGATAAATAAAAGCAATCAATTAGCTTATGTCTACCCATACAGAAATAATTGCGGATATTTGTTTGATTTTCACATACAACATCATCAAATATAAATACAGAATTTGGTAAAGCTTCACTCGGAGATATGACATCTTTATCGTCATTGAACTCATGAAATTTTATCTGAGGCACTCTTTTTAATACTTCCCGTAAAAAACAATATTTTGGTTGAAAATTAGTCTTCGAGTAAAGGTAAAGGTTTTGAAATTTGAGCCCATTTTCATGCAGTAACAAACTGATCACAACGTTTGTTTTACCACAATTTGAGGGGCCGCAAATTATACAACGAATCGTATTTGGCAACAAAGCGCTATGTCTAATCTCTTTAGGAGACTCACCAAGATTTATATTTTTAACGTTAAGTGATATGGGTTGTTTGATCAACTTCATCTTGTCAATTAATTTAATTATTAACTAACATAAACATATATACTTTATTTGGGGCTATCTTTAGACTTGTCCCAACAGGAATGGTTCTAGTCTCATCTTACAAGATAGGTATGTATATTTAAGAGCTACGTAATGATCCATATTACTCATCGCAAATCAAATAATTTTTGCACGTGTTATAAAAATAAGCGATCACTTCACAGCTGGTGTTCTATGCATAAGGAGGTCGTTTTGTTAACGATTTTATATTTTCAAGGTAAGGTTTTTTTTTTTAATTTAATTAATTAATTATTTAAACTAATAATAATAAGTATGTAATGCATCCCTTTTTTTTTTTACAGAATTATGTCACACTCACCATCGTACAGCCCCGTTGTAGATATGACTGCCCCGCAAAATTTAGCGGTATGTAACTAATAAGATTATCTTAAATCAAACATTAAATCCATAGTTCATGCTGTTTAGTTATAATATTCTTAGTATTCTTTCAGAATGCGATAGAAGACTCAGACCCTGTCACCAATCCGTTTTACTATGCTCAAGATGGGGAGAGCTGGTATGCGGAAGTAGCAGCTAAAACATGTGAGGAGAGTCGAAAGAAAAAAATAGAGGAACGAAGATTCAAGAAGAAAAAAAGTAAATCTTTTAAAAACTCTTCTTTTATCATGCGTAAGGAGCAAGGACGTGTTCGCCAGTTAATAAAAATTATGGTTTTTGATTTGGAAGGCCGTGATATGGAAGAAATAGACACTGAAACTGATAATGCGAGTGTGAATGTGCAGTATTTAGTGACAAGTGATTATGACGATATTGTTGACAAAACTGATCATTTAGTTAGTAAAATAGTACAAAAGTTAAGCAAATCTAATGTGTAATGTTTGTTATTGTTATTATTGTAAAAGTGAATTTAATTATTATTTGAATGTATTATTGTTAAATCAAAAAGAAATGTTTAAATTAATCGGGTTCATGTTATACCTGTATAATAAGACAGTATGAATAAATCAAACAACTGCTGTAAGATTACATAATTTATTTATTTCACATATTATATTAAAATATATAATTATTAGTACTTAAACTACAAACTAACAATTCAAGTTAGGTATTATTAATACAAGATGCTCAAATACATGCAATAAATAATATTCGAAAAAATCAATAATTTGTTTTCATTTAAAATATTGTTTTATGATGACCCCATGGTAAGGTTGTTATCTTATCAGCCATTATTTGTCGTTTATCATCGCTGTTTGACAAAATTACTTTATTTATCTTTTGAGTAAAAATTCTATGATTCTTAGATCTAATAATACACATATCATCTCTGAGTATTTCATTGTTCAGTAAAACCTTTTTATATTTTTCTATATTCAGCTTTTTTGTAACACATTTCTTAACACCTTTAGCTTTCTTTAAAGTGGAAATTTTAGAATCTATACAGTATAATTTTGCTCCCAAACCTACAAATTCTGATATAATTTCACCACCCATCTCATCTTTGAAGTAACCAGGTGTTTTAGCATTAACCATTGGTATATTAAATACATTATCTTTTTCAAAGTTGCTAGTATCAAAATATTTTAAATGTGCTTTTAAGTCTTCGTAAAAATCCTTTGTCTGTATTAAATATAGCAGACTGTCAGTGTCTGTATAGCAAAGCTTTAATTTATTTTCGTAAATTCTTTTCATGACCGAATAGTGGAATTTATATAAGTGACATTTTGCAATTTCTAAAATACTAAATCCGATATAGATTGGACGATCTAAAACTATTTTTGTTTGGTTCATTTGAATTGTTACAAGAGATTCTGAAATAACAGAAAAGTTATTGAAATTAGGTGCGCTAACATATTTTTCAGCCCCGTAAAACTTTTTAGTTCGATTAGATTTGTCTCTCCATATATTTACGAGCTTAACATCAACTTGTTTTCTTTTATTCTCTATGGTTTTTCCAAATATAGAATTATTTTGTTTTTTAAAAAAATCTCTTTCAAAATCAGAAGTTGCATTTTGCCTCAGCCCAGTATTTAAAGAAATATATGATTCTAAGAATTTACTTTGGTGAAATGCTAATATTCTATATATTTTTAACAGTTGTAAACCATTATTTAAGCATTCTTTTAAATGAATATAATGAATAACATATCTATGTTTATTGAAAAGATTAGCAATAAGTTTAGCATTTCGACTACAGAACGGAACAAATTTTTCGGGCGCAAATGGTAAATCGGAATGGTTATCATGCAAGTAGTCAGGGTAATGAAGATCTACTTCTAATATAAATCCAATATCAGAATCAGATGATAAGCTCATAACATCAAAATTTAATATTTCCTTCTGAAGGAGAAACCTAAATCCTCCTACTGGAAGCTTTTGCATCATAGCATATCCATATAAATTAACACAATCAAGATAAATTAGAAAACTATCAGGTTCTTCACTATTATAGTCGGTAAGATATTCATTATTTGCCTTAGCATATCTGAGTGAACATTGAGCAAGTCCTCCTCTTATACCCTTTTCTATCATTTGATATATTTCTAAGTCAGAGATTAGATCTAACTTGATTTTAGTATACAATAACATAGCATCCCAACTTAAGGATGGTGATGAAACGTAATAGCAAGGATCCAGACCATAATTATTTAAACTCATTTTCCTAAATTTTTCAAAAACATCGCACAGAAGTAAAACGTCACATTTAAGATACAAATCGGTATATTCACCCAAATTTTTTATATCAAAAGTTTTCCAAACATTTAAGGCATGCTCATAGTCTTTATCAGATATAGATTCAGATGTAAGTTTGTTGAAAAATTTTGACGGTTCTGGTAATTTATTCTCATCATATCGTTCCCAGGAATCTATGTAATCGTAACAATAAATGCCTTTTCTTCGAACAATATCAAATAAAGTATTATTATTAAAAAAAGATTTTAAATGTTTGAAATCTTCAGGGTTCATAGTCTTAACCAATTTGTCCATACTTGAGCTTAAAAAATTATATGAGTCAATAAATTTCAATTTTACAACATTTGTTGCATTGATGGTTATGAATTTTGTAAATGAAATATATTTCTCTTTAGTTCTCGGTATGAGATGAATTCGACCGTTTATCTTTGAAAGTTCATTAATAAATAAATGACTGTCATAACCGGATAAGTTATGAAACACTATGGGTATAAAAGTGCATTGCTTTGCATTTAAATTGCATATATCATGCGCAGGTCCTCTATATTTTCCAGTAAAGTGATCATGGTCCTTAACAATATTATCATTACACGAAAACTTATTTTTACAAATATGGCACTCAGTGCTGTTGATAAAACATCTATGTTCATCCTCAGTAAGCGGTATCATATTTTCACTCTCTAATAATACTTTATATAATCGTTTTACATCATTAGTCAAAGATTTGACAAATTTCTTAGAACAATCTGGCCCTCGGTAAGATACGAAATCATTTAATTCGGGATTTGAATTACAACAAATATAGTAAGCAAAACACGTAGCCTCATGAACTTGAATATTTTCTACATGTGTTGATTTATGTTTGTCAGAATATTCACGCAATAAACTTTCAAAATCACCATAAATCACTATTGGTACTCTTTGAGTTCTTTCATAATTTATGAAACTTATTTCAGTACCCTTCTCAGGTAATATGGTTTGTATTCCGGCACATTCGTGACAATTCAATTTCTCTTCAGTGTGAAAGTAAATAAAACATTCATCACATAAATATATTTTACTTTTATGTTGGGTCAATTGCTTGTGTACAAGTTTTTCAAAGCTTTTAATTAAACAGAAATGACTCTTTCTATTGTTGCTAATGTAAAGCAAATTGACATGGTATAAACGACGTGATTTTGTTTTATATAAGGGACCTGTAACTGTAACATTATTATCTAAACCGTATATATTGATACTGATATTAGAATTGTTTATTTCAAAGCGCTTAATGTCATTGAAACTAGGGGGAAAACTCATGTCAGAAATATTAAATAATTCGGAATAATGTGGATATGAAGAAGTTCTGTTTGGATTGGTCTTTGCCGGAAACATATCAGCTACAATACACCAAAGAAAACAATGTTGGTCTTCATTTTTTATGTTTAGGCATGATTTAGTATTGACAATACGTTTAGGCAATGGTAAATAAGAACCACCTCGCAAAGGATTATATTTTACGATATTAATTTCTAAATGACTGATAGACTCAATTGTCCAACCTGACTCAGACAGTTCAAATTCGGAACATTTACAAATAAGTTTACCACAAAATGATTTATATAAGGACAAAATATCTGTGTTTTGCACGACTACATTATACTTTGTGTTAAATGACTTTAAAGATTTTTCATAATTTTTTGGTAATATATACCAAACAAATAGTTCAAAATTAACTTTTACCGATTTATGTTTTTTCATCTGGTCTTTGATAAGGTAACAAATCGTTTCAGAAATTTGTGTTAAAAATAATTCAAGTGAAACGTTAACCATTCTAGGATTCACTCTATAACTGATTATCCGATTTCTAAAAGCTGTTGCTATTATATGAACATTATCAAAACGTGTCTGTAATAAGCAATTCGATTTGTGTACATTAGTTTTTTTGTGTGCAGAATATTTCGGAACTGAAACGTTACAGACTTCACAGAAAAACATATTTAGATAATTGTAATTGCAAAAACTATCTTAAAGTATTTAAATATTCTGGATTTCGGATATTAATTTCCTGTAAATTATTATTAAAAAACGAAATTTAAAGTGGATAAAGTTTAAATGTAAAACAAATTACAAATCGAATATTATAATTAAAATAATATCGAGTATTCTCAATGTTGAGATTTCTCAGAATCGAGTATTTTTAATATCGAGTATTCTGTTTCTTAGTATCGAGTTTTCTTAGTATCGAGTATTCTTAGTATCGAGTATTCTTAGTATCGAGTTTTCTTGGTATCGAGTATTTTTAGTATCGAGTATTTTTTGTATGAATTTTAAAGTGGATGAAAGTTTAAATGTAAAACAAATTACAAATCGAATATTATTATTAAAATAGTATCGAGTTTTCTCATTGTTGAATTTTTCTCAGATCGAGTATTCTTAGTATCGAGTATACTTAGTATCGAGTTTTCTTAGTATCGAGTATTCTTAGTATCGAGTTTTCTTAGTATCGAGTATTCTAAGTATCGAGTTTTCTTGGTATCGAGTATTTTTAGTATCGAGTATTTAGATTTTTAATATTTCATATATTTGAGCTTCCTGTAAATAAATCACAATTAATAATATAATGAAAATAATATTAATAAGTATATTATATGGATTACATTTGTTTAATAAGTAATGTTTTAGTATAAGTCAGTATCGAGTATTCTAAATATGATATTTTAAAGTGGATGAAAGTTACAAACAAATTACAAATCGAATATTATTATTAAAATAGTATCGAGTTTTCTCATTGTTGAATTTTTCTCAGATCGAGTATTCTTAGTATCGAGTATACTTAGTATCGAGTTTTCTTAGTATCGAGTATTCTTAGTATCGAGTTTTCTTAGTATCGAGTATTCTAAGTATCGAGTTTTCTTGGTATCGAGTATTTTTAGTATCGAGTATTTAGATTTTTAATATTTCATATATTTGAGCTTCCTGTAAATAAATCACAATTAATAATATAATGAAAATAATATTAATAAGTATATTATATGGATTACATTTGTTTAATAAGTAATGTTTTAGTATAAGTCAGTATCGAGTATTCTAAATATGATATTTTAAAGTGGATGAAAGTTACAAACAAATTACAAATCGAATATTATTATTGAAATAGTATCGAGTATTCTTAGTGTCGAGTATTTAGATTTTTAATGTTTCATATATTTGAGCTTCCTGTAAATAAATCACAATTTAATACCTAATGTAAATAATATTGTGGATTACATTCGTTTAATAAGTAATGTTTTAATATAAGTATAAAGAAGAGTATATGAGTAAAATAGGTATCACAATAATATTATTTTATTCCATCAAATAATATTATTTGGATACAGAACAGGCTGCACGCCCTTAAATTCTGCTTTCGCTGCAGATACAAGATTATTAGTGGCGCGCCAAGTCGCTGAATCGGAGTATACAGAGGCCCTATACGTGAGGAGCGCTTGCTTCCATCGGTCCTTTCCGAATTTTTCAGCGTCCCTATGGTTATAAATACGGAGCTCGATATAATAATCACCGCTCCGTGTTAGGTCCTGCTGATAGGAGTTTCCAGAAGCTGTTCTTCTGGACAGGGACGATCGCAGTGCAGCTGCCCTCACCGGTTCAAGATCTCCCTCTTCCTCCTGTAAACATTGTTATAAAATAGCATTAGATAAACATATTTGAGAGGAGCAGAGGAGAGCAGTGGTGACCCAGTGGTAACGACTGTGACTTACAAATTGTAGGTTGTGGGTTCGAACCCAGGCTAGCGATTTACTTTGAGTAAATTATTTCGTCACCACTGCTCTCAAAACGGTGAAGGGAAACATCGTGAGGAAACCGGCATGTCCTAGAACCAAACATTTTAAGATATGTGCACAGGGCCCATGTATCCGCCACCCGGGCCCACTCCCTCTCACGGAGAGGCCTGTGTCCCAGCAGTGGGAACAAGCCGTCAGATTGAAATCCTATAGGTAATTATAAATCTTAAACACATGTTTGATGAAATATATATTTTTTTTACTCACCGAGGAATCAGCCACACAAATCCGCTTGATTTTCTTAGGCCTCTTTGGTGAAGTATCGGTTTCGGAATCAGACTCACTGCCAAATAATTCTTTTACAGATGGAGTTGAGGCCGCAGCTACTTTCTTCGATTTGCCTTTGCCTTTAGCCACTTTTATTTTCGGCTTTGTATTTCTTTTTGGTTTAAACGATGTAGAGGGCTCGTTGGGATGCGACTCTACATCGGATTCAAATGGATTCACAAATGTCGACCTAAAATAAAAAGAAATAGTATATAAGAAGTTATACAAATGAACGATTCCTAAAAGGATAGACAGAGTAATAGAACACTCTCTATAACAATTTTCTCTATCTGGAAATCGATCCTTGAATACTTAGAAAATTGAATAAGTCGTTATTTGGTTCTAGAACTCAGCGTCAATACTTCATGTTGTGAAATGGTAGTAACGGTTATTAAACCACTGCACGAGAAGCAAACAAAATAACTCAATAATAAATTTTAATTAGATCTGGAATCGAACCCAAAACTTTGCATTCGACGGTGACACTGATGTTGAATGGGCTACAGGGAACGTAAGAAATAAAAACAATTAACACATTAAATATTTATACCTTGGAGTCGAGCCAAAGATTTTACGTTCAGCAGTTATACTTGTAGTCTACATCATCACTGAGTTACTAGTAAGTTTAAACCCGTAAATAAACAATACTTAAAATTGGGAATCGAACCCTAGACTTAACTTTCGATTATTGCATTTACCATCACTAAATTGCAAGTGCAGTAAGTTATACAAAAAAATAATGTGATACGTACATACTTGTTGTGGAAGATATAAATTTGCACACTTAATCACTGAAGATGATGGAACTCGTCACCAACACAAGAACACCAACAATTCACAAATAACTGATTATGATTGATGGATGCGTCATTGAAGGGACTTATTTATAACACTTTTACGTAAGGTAGCGATTATATTAATATTTGCAACTATTGTTTTAATGTTTCACTAATATTTGACTTGTAAATTATATTTTCATCACTCCTTAAATAAGGTCTATAATCATTTGTTCTTTATTAGACACTATGCACACAGCCTACAATTCCATTTTTGGGGCGGTGGCGACACTCTGTCGCAGCAATCTGAGACGAAAATCTAAAAAGGAAGTTGCATGTACCTTGACCATTCAATATCGGTCTATGAAGTCTCACATTAAAATGGTAGCAAGAGGTTTTGTAAACACTTACCAAAATAAGTTAAGCCTAGACATTACATTTAGGAAAATGTATGGCATTTTACATTCAAGGATTATCGTAAATCTCCCAATCTTCAAAGCGATCCAGTATTTTGTCACATTTTTCGACGACACGTATGGCGCATTGCTTAAGAGCTCGTCTCGCTGCATCACAATGTAAATATTAGTTTATAAACATGCTGCTACTAAATGTCCCAAGTGTCGCGGGTTCGATTCCCGCACGGAACAAATAAGTATTTGTTCCGGTCTGGATTTTGTTTTCATGTTTTATTTTTACCATTATTTAATTTAATAATAATAATACTCTGAAAAATGAGCAAGTATGAGCCTGGCTCAAAACATTCTTTAGGTACTTACTTAATGGTAAGGAGGTACGATTGGTGCAGTGGTTAGATTGACTTCTGCCCTACGTGTCGTGGGTTCAATTCCCACACAGCAAATATTTGTATGATCTACAACTAGCTCCGGGTCTGGCTGTCTGTAAAATGTATGTCTGTCAACGAAAGAAATCTTAGGATCGTATCGTTTTATTCTTGGCTTTGTGCTAATAGTCTGTTGATATCTATTATTTTTTAATAGCATAAAGTGTAACGTCGGTTCCCATGTGCCTAATGAACCTGCTGGAATTTATCGGGTGCAGATCCAAACTACTCGCTATTAAGAATTACGTTATAGAAAATAAAATAACACTGGACCTTGGAAATCAAACTGGGTTCCTCATGCTCAACAATTGCAAAATTAAAATCGCTAGACCAAAGAATAAAATAGATAAAATGCAAGTAAATTCTTGAACTACTAATTGATGCACTCTACATTGTTTTACCTAACTACTTTAAAAGCATCACACTTTCGTCAAGTAATATAAAATATAGGGACATAAGTTGATCAAACGAGTCGAACTTGATATGGTTGTTTATAAATTTTTAGTACACATCGCACCGTTGATTGAGGCATTCTGCATAACGCGCTATTATTTATTCCAATGTTCGACATCGCACCGTTGAATGAAATAAAAATATTCAGCCCGTATTGCAAATTTGAGGCAGACCATAGTAGTAGTGTATTATTGGGGCGTTCTGCATAACGCGCTCGAGCGAAGCGAGAGCAAGTGATGCAGAACCCCCAATAATACACTACTGACAGTGGTGACTTTGCATCTCACATTGGACAGTGGTGAATCTGCGTCTAACTGACATTGGACAGTGGCGAATTTGCAGCTAAGGGAAAGGACAGTAGTGCATTTGCTTCTAAGCGTATTATTAGTAGATAAAGTACAGTCAACGAAACAAGGCAGATTGTTGTATTTTTTTTTATTCAATAAAGACGTTTATTTTATAAAAACCAGCAATACAGTAACAAATTAAGTTTTATTACGCAATTGAATTCGTAAGTCCGTAAGTAAATTGATTGATTGAGTTCAATTATGTTGGTAATTAAATTCTTAAGTCCGTATCAGGCACTGCAACTTCACAGACATCTTCATCTTCACAATCTTCAGTTTCGTTATCTGCTCGTAGCATTACCTTCTTGTAGAAGTTTAAATCATCCCTAGAATCCCAATTATCGCCAAAGTGTTTTTTTAGTAGAGCGTCAACATCTTTTATTTTATCTCTCTTTACTGCTGTTGTATATTAGGATATGTCTATGGCAACACTGATTAGCAGGAACGCTTGGTTCCGCCATCTTACTTGGGACAAAAATACATTGATACTTTATGTGAAGCATGTGTGTTGTTATTTGTTCCACATCTAATATTATACATGGTGTCAGGTGGTAAATCTGAAAATGGAAGGCATAAAACCACCAAGAAGCGCAATTCTCTCTGGAGAGAATGCCAATTGGAGAAAGTTTAAACAAGCATTTCAAATTTACTTGACTGCAACTGACCTTGCCAGCAAAGAAGAAGGACGAAAAATTGCTTTGCTGCTGAACTGTGCTGGTGAGGAAGCGTTGGAAGTATACAACACATTTCCCAAGAAAGATCAACTGAAAACGTTGGAAGAGGTTATAAAAGCTTTTGATGATTATGTCGAGCCCAGAAAAAATCTAATTATGTCAACATACCAGTTTCTTAATATGAAACAAGAAGAGGGAGAAAGTGTAGATCATTTTGCTACAAAGTTAAAAACGCAAAGTGTTACATGTGAATTCGGTAACTTGGAAGACCGCTTAATGACCATGATGATGATTATGGGTATCAGAGACTACAATTTAAAAGAGAGATTGCTAAGAGAAGATGACCTAAAATTTACTGCTGCATTAAAAATTTGTCGTGCGACGGAAGCTGGCAAACAACAAATAACAGTGTTAGAAAAAGAAAAAAGTGAAATAAATTATGTTAAAGCAAAAGAATCTATGTGTCATAAGTGTGGAAAAACACATCACCCTAAAAAATGTCCAGCATATGGGAAACAGTGCATAGAATGTGGAAAATACCACCATTTTGCAGCGGTGTGTAGGAATAAGAAAAAGAAAAAGTTCCAACAGAATAAAAAGGTTCATGAAGTAAGAGAAGAAAACCATGACAGTGATAAAAGCAGCTGTAGCAGTGAATTTCTATTAGGCAGCATAGTAAGTGAGGGTGTAGTTAACACATTCAGTTCCCAGTGGTGTGAGAACATTGTGATTAATAATTTAACTATAAACTTTAAGTTAGATTCTGGTGCTGACTGTAATACTCTGCCGTTGTCATTGTTCAACAAAATTAAAGACTCTAAGTTATTAAAGACCAACAAGGTTCTTGTTGTATACAATAGGGAAAAAATAAATGCTGTAGGTACAGCAGAATTTAATTGTTTAGTGAAAGGTGTAAACCAAAACATTAAGTTTACAGTGATTGACTTACCTGTGCAACCTGTGATAGGTTTGCCAGATTGCATCCGTCTTCAATTCATTAAACGAGTGAATGAGATAAAGAATAACATTGTAAAGGAGCCAGAGGTAAGCAACAAAAAGGATTTTTTTGTAGAAAAAAATAAAGATGTATCCTCTTGAGACCGTGGGTGCACTTATGTGCACCTATAATTTATTCAATCTAAAACTAGTAGCGACATCTTTTGACAGCTTTTAATGCTTGAATGAGTTATTATAGATTCCAGAGTTTCGATACAAGTCTATAGATGGCGTCGCGGAGAAAGTTTGTCGAGTAATTCTTTCATTCAAATTTGTTGGTTGTAATTTTTGTTACGTGACATCTACCTGCAATATTTGAATTTCGTTAAAAAATCAAATTGTTTAGTTTAGTTCGATGTTTTTGTTGATTTGTGTTGCTAAATTATTGGACTAACGTGTGAAAGGTAAGTTTTTCATCTGTTTGATTTTTTTATTGTGTAATTGTCGTCTTGTTTTAATGGTACACGTATGTGTACCTCAGGACTAAAGATTATTATTTTTGTGACATAGGTATGTGATTCTTTTTCAGCTTGAACATGGATGACCGAGCGATTGAGGATTTTCTGAATAACAGTGACTTTGACTTTTCTGGAGACGATGATGATGATGAAGAGTACTTGCCTCCAGATGTCTTACGAGCTCTTCAGGAGCATGAAGAAGCAGAAAATAGTGGAGAAAGTGAAGTTGAAGAAATATCTGAAGAAGCGAGACAAGACGACGAAAATATTGAAGAAGGAAGTCAAAGTACGTCACGATTAGTGTGGCGGAAAAACGTAATGCCTTGCCGTGGGCCTGATATCGCAGATGACGTGTTAATTTCGCAGGGAAGTTCAGACATGAATGTCTTGTACTGTTTTTTTGAGTATTTGGGGCTAGACTTTTGGGAATTATTAGCAGAGCAGAGCAACCTATATTCAGCTCAGAAAAGAGATCTAAAGTCAATAGATACAAATGCTATTGAAATGATCCACTTTACAGGCGTGCAACTGATGATGGGCTCCCTCAAATATCCCCAAGGAAAGCTCTACTGGTGTCAAGATCTTTGTGTACCTATAATTAGGGATACAATCAGTCGTGATCGTTTTTTTGAGCTTAGGAACTATCTGCACTTAGTTGACGTCAACCAGCCAAATGCTAATGACAAGCAGTGGAAAATCAGACCTTTGATAGACCGCATTCTGAAAAAATGTCATAGTTTGCCACGCTCGAAACATATGTCAATTGATGAACAAATGATACCATTTTCCGGACGATGTGAATTCCGCCAATACGTGCCAGCTAAGCCAAATCCACTTGGCCTGAAGAACTTCGTGCTGGCTGCCCGAGATGGGTTGGTATTGGATTTTGAAATTTATGTTGGCAAGGATGCGTTATCTGCAGATACCATGAAAAATTTAGGACTTGGAGCGGGTATTGTGGAAAAACTTTGTCGCACAATTACCGGTAGCTGTGTTTTGTACACAGATAGATTTTTTACCAGTCTGAAGCTGGCAGAACATTTACTGGAAAAAAATTGCGGCATTTTTCTAACTGGAACTGCAATGTCAAATAGGATTGGGCCAGTAGCAAAGAAACTGAAGAATGAAAAGGCGTTAGGAAGAGGAGAGTGGGATGAAAGAGTAAGAAGTGATGAGAATGTATGTGTCGTAAAATGGATGGATACAAAGGCCGTGACAATTTTGTCTACATGTACAGGGAGCGCTTCTGCAGATACCTGCAAACGGTGGTGTAAAAAAGAAAAGAAGAAAATAGACGTAGCCCGTCCAGCAGCAATCAGAAATTACAACACCTGTATGGGTGGAATAGATTTGTGCGACAGACTAATCGCTTACTACCGGAGTGCAATGCGAACAAGAAAGTGGACTACAAGGACTTTTTGCCATTTTGTTGATCTGGTTGTCGTCAATTGCTGGATAATGTACACCCGCTGTTGCGCCGAAGAAAATGTCCAACGCAAGGACAAGTTAGGCTTACTACAATACCGACTGAATCTAGCCAAAGCGATGATGAAGTATAGCGGCGGAAGGGTTGAACCCAACTTCTTGGCTCTTGGTTCCAGATCTCGTCCCAGCGCCAGCCCTTCGATAAGCTTGCTTTCTACAAGCGATGTATGTGAACCGCCCACAAAAAAACACCGGCAAGTTGTACCCCAACCACAACCTGAAATTAGGCTTGACAATATGGGTCATCTGCCGCAATTTGTGGACAGCAAGTTCGCTTCAAAATGTCGACATCCAACGTGCTCCTCACGCTGCCGCACGATGTGTGTTAAATGCAATGTGTACCTATGTGTTCTCAAAAATAATTGTTTTGAAAGCTACCATAGTTACAAGAGCTTTGGCCCACGTTGAAACCTAAGGTACACATATGTGCACCAACTTTTTTATTAATTATATTAATTAAAAAAAACCAAAAAAAAAATTGTGTCTTATTTATACCCCTATAACTACAATAAACTACAAAAAACATTATTGTCATATTTGTTTCAAGTTCAGGTCTTAAGAAGGTATTTTCAGGCTTAGGTAAAATGGGGACATATAAAATTAGAATAAAAGAAGGTGCTGAACCTATTGTAAAACCTATTAGACGTGTACCACAGGCTATAAAAAGTAGACTAAAAGAGACTTTGTATGACTATGAGCGCAGAGGCATAATACACAAAGTTGAGGGTCCTACACCTTGGTGTAATAACCTAGTAATTGTGGAAAAGCCAAATAAAACTCTTAGGTTATGTATAGATCCAAAAGAACTTAATAAAAACATATTAAGAGAAAATTTTCAAATACCTTCAATTGAGGAGATTTATAATAGCCTAGAAGGCAAGGAAATTTTTACAGTTTTAGATCTTAAAGATGGGTTTTTTCAATTATGTTTAGATGACAGGGATAAGTTGTGTACTTTTGGTACTCCGAATGGTAGGTATAGGTTTTTAAGAATGCCATTTGGGATATCCTCAGCTCCAGAAGTAATGCAAAAAGAAATGGTTAAAATCTTTGGTGATATACAAGGGGTAGAAATTTATTATGATGACTTAATTATTGCAGGAAAAAATGAGTATGACCATGATAAAATACTGCATCAGGTTTTAAGTAGAGCTAGAAAATATAATGTAAAATTTAATAAAAATAAGATTCAGTATAAACGTGACAGTGTCAAATATGTAGGCCTCATAATTTCTAAGAATGGTGTACAGGTAGACCCAGACCATGTGAGAGCTATTTTGGAGCTTAGGTAAAGACCCACAGAATATTAAACAGTTGCAAAGCTTTCTGGGAATGACTAACTATCTCAGTAAGTTTATACCACAGTATTCAAAAACTACTGAACCATTAAGACAGCTTCTTAAAAAAGAAATTGAGTGGCAATGGAGTACGCCTCAAATACAAGCATTTTTAGAATTAAAAAGAAAATTAAGTTGTACACCTACTTTAGCTGTGTTGTCAAGTGAAGGCACTTTGACTTTACAGACAGATAGTTCCAAGAGTGGGTTAGGTGCATGTTTACTTCAAAATGGTAAACCTGTTTCTTTTTATTCCAGATCTTATACGGAGTGTCAGACAAGATGGGGCCCCTATTGAAAAAGAGCTGTTTGCTATTTGTGCCTCTATGGAGAAATATCACCAATTCGTTTATGGACGTAGAATCATAGTAGAAACAGACCATAAGCCTCTAATTGCTATAATGAATAAAGATATAAACAAAATTTCAGCTAGATTACAGCGTATGGTTCTAAAACTGATTAAATATGATTTTGAAATTAAGTATGTACCTGGTCCTAAGATGTTTGTTGCTGATTACTTATCTAGGAATTATATTAGTGATAATGCTCAGGTTGACAATTCTTTAAAAGAATTAATTCACAGTGTGGAAACAGATATAGTACATGGGTTGGAACAAAATTTAGCTATTTCAGATACAAAAATTTTAGAATTCCAAAATGCTACAAAGAGTGATAGTGTATTACAACAAGTTATTTTGTGGTACTTAACAGAGTGGCCAAAAAATAATAAAGGTTTTAATAATAAGGAGTTAAAAATTCTGTATAAATTGAGAGATTTTATTCAAGTTAAAGATAACTTAGTGTACTATAAGGACAGAATTGTAATACCATATAGCTTAAGAAAAGAAATTGTAGAAAAAATTCATACAGGTCATGCTGGTGTAGTAAAAAGTAAAATTAGGGCGAGAAAAATTGTTTTTTGGTCAGGAATGTCACAAGACATTGAGAATTATGTCTTAAAATGTAAAACTTGTGAAAAATACCGTCCATCAAATGCTAAGGAACCATTAATGTCACATGATGTACCTGACCTACCTTTTTTAAAAATTGGTATGGATATTTGTACATTTGCTAGAAAGGACTATTTAGTAGTTGTAGATTATTACTCTAAGTGGATAGAGGTTAAAAATTTAACTGATAAAACTGCAGATTGTGTTATTGAAAAACTGAGAATTATATTTGCTTCACATGGCATACCAAAATATATAGTAAGTGATAATATGCCCTTTAATAGTTACAGCTTTACTAAATTTGCAAAAGAATATGATATTAAACTCATTCATTCAAGTCCGAGATATCCCCAGTCAAATGGTTTATCAGAGAAAGCAGTTTCCATTGTTAAAAATTTAATGCGCAAATGTAATGAGACAAACACAGATTTAAACTTAGCATTGCTTCATTATAGGTCAAGTCCTGTCGCAAATTTAGAGTATAGTCCTTCAGAGCTTTTGATGTCAAGGATGCTTCGAACCAACATACCTTGTTCAAAAAGTGTACTTGAACCTAAAGTGGCAACAGATGTTAAGGAAAAAATGCTTTTGGCAAAGGAAAAATCAAAATTAAATTATGACAAAAGCTCTAAAATAAAAGCACAATTTGAATCAGGGGAGAATGTTAGAATACAAAATAAACCAAATAAAGAATGGGAACCGGGAAAAATATTAGCTGAAGTTGGACCTAGGTCATACAATGTATTGAATGAAAGGGGAAATATAATAAGAAGAAACAGTAGACATATTAATTAAAGTAATAATGAGTATAATGTTAAAACAGAGTGTGATGTAAATGTACCAACCGAGGGAATTGTACCAACCGAGGGTAATGTACCAACTCCAATAAATAATAGTAGCTCTCCTGTAAATGTTACCAGAACAGGAAGAGTTGTTAGACCTCCAGCATATTTAAGTGATTATATGTTATAAGTGAAACCGGGGGGGATGTTGTATATTAGGATATGTCTATGGCAACACTGATTAGCAGGAACGCTTGGTTCCGCCATCTTACTTGGGACAAAAATACATTGATACTTTATGTGAAGCATGTGTGTTGTTATTTGTTCCACATCTAATATTATACAACTGCAACTTTGTCTTTTTCTATCAAATCCGGATTCAGGTCAATAAATGTTTTTCCTCTCTTTAAAACTGACTTGTAACTTCCGATATCAGCGTTATAGTTAGGCTCCCCTCTTACATAAACATCATTGCTTCTGTTTCGTTTTAAGAAAAATCTTTTGCATTGGTTAAATTGGAAGTGCCAGTTTCCCGGTGGACGAATTATATTTCCGAGAGCAGTTTTCCAATCCTTAACATTGTTCAGTAACACAACAGTCCCATATTTATTAAAGATTTCTATGTATTCCGCAGGTTTTAAAATGGTCTCCATACGTTTTATTTCCTTCTCAACAAGACCGAAAACCCGATCAGGTGGAATAAACGAGTGACCGGGAATGGGGAAAACTAGTTCGACTGTTTTAATATGGTGCGGTGCCTGAGTTAACCATTTGGAGCACATACCGACCATAATACTGTTTTTGTTCTGGGCGCCGCATCCATCCGCCACCAGTCGAACAGTTTTGACATTTTCATTAAGCATTGTATTTTGAAGCGTGTTATAGACGGCTGACGCTATTTCATTTGCGCCTTTACGATATTCATCTTCAGTCCAGGTATACAGCGTTACGTTGTCCCTGTTCAAGGTATTTTCTGGCACCGACTTTACGACTCCAAAATTATATATATATAATTGGCGACTGTAATATGCTGCCTGATCAGATATTTTAGGCAAAACCTGATTTTTCTGGCAATCAAAAGAAAGCACAACTAAATCGTCCCTTTTTTCTTTTAGCAGTCGATAAAATGCTCTGGCCTTCAGCATGTGTACCCTTTTCTCTGTCATTAAATTTACTTTTTCAGTTGGATCTGTTGACTTTTTTATGCGTTCAAGCAGCTCATTGCACTTAGAACGTGTCTGTACGAGGGCTTCCAAATCCCAGATTGTAACATGTGTTGAAGATTGATCTAAAATAACATTCACGTACTTGGAGTTCTTTGCTCTGATTATACATTCTCCACATTTTCCGAATGTTTAGAGTAGATGGCAAATTAATATTTTCTCATAATGGTAGATCTGCAATAATGTGACTCCAAGCACTGAAATGATTCTATAAATCTTTTGACTTCTCTTAATTTATGCACATTTTTGGCCGATGTATGATCTCCACCCCTTTTTTCTTGAACTACGGTTCCTGTGCTGGCAAATGTTCGAGATACTTTTCTTATTCTGTGCTCGGTAACCCCCAAAATAGTTATGAAAGTTTTTTGGCAAACTCGTAATAACTTCACAGAATTTCTCTTCCGAACAAATAATTTTGTTATATTTCGTGTTGGCTGGCGCTGACCTACTCTTGGCCGGCGTCTTTTCACCATTGACACACTGCAGTGCTTCAATAAAAATGCATCTTGGTCCTTTTTATTTTTTGTCCTATAAAATTCTTCATGGAAATTTTGTACATCGAGCATCGTCAATTTACAACATTTAAACTGTTTATTTTCCGCATCATGATTACAGCGTGGCAAACCTGGTGGCATTCTTGCAGAGTACCTGTAAACATAAGTAGTCTGAAATAACCTGCCTTTTATGAGACCTATTCAATAAATACCCACACGATGGGGTCATAAAAGATCCACGGATAGACAGATGGGCTGAATAAAAATAATAAAAATTCTTTTTTGCCGCTTAGTGCTGGATTCCTAGAAACAATAATTAGGTAGGTACCTATTTATTACAGAAACAAGGATTATTTTTATCTGATTTACACTCTTATGGAGTCATGGGCTCAGGTAGTAACCAATAAAAAAAAAACTTGGAATATTTAAGAAAAATCGTGCATTACCGATCCAAAAATAAGATTCACTTTACGTGCTGATTGTACAAACACACGCCATTGTAAGGAAAAAATGCTTACCTTTCAAACTTTGCTCTAGCCCGTTTCCACGTCTCTGGTGCTCTTTTCTTTTTGCGAGCGCATTCTGGAGTCACTTCTACTACATTTTCTTCCATTTTTTACACGTTTTATCACGAAATGCAATTTTAAAACACAAAATAGTCCGACACAGTTTCACAACGAAATCACAGTCACGATCATCTGCGGCCATCTTGAATATGCCGATTTTAGCGGTCTGTGATTGGCTAAAATGGACAATGGCGCGTTTGCACCTGATTTGTTAAGGACAGTGGCATTTTTGCTTCTTACCTCAATTTTTAAACATCATTTACTATGGGACAGTGGGAACATTGCATCTAAATTGTTAAATGTAATAAATTCGTTTTAACGAGCTCTACTAGGTGGCGTTCATACTTAAGTTTTCGTTCATAATGGACAGTGGCGGATTTGCTTTTAGACCCCTCAAATGTGAATGTAAGTTTTTTTTTTATTATCAATAGGCTCGCGCTTGACCACTATCTCACCTGATGGTAAGCGATGATGTGGTCGACGGTGAAGCACACTTGCCTAAAAGTAACCTATTCACTCTTGACTTAAAGACCCCTAGATTGTAGCTATCGGGAAAAACAGACTCCGGCAGGGAATTCCACTCCTTAGCTGTACAGCTTGGCAAAAAAGAGTGTGGAATAAATGAGGTCGCCAATATCGCAACTGTGGCAACCCGTTATACTACGACTCGACATATTTTGATACTTGTTATTTTTAGGGATATGATCCCAATTCTAAGTGGGTGGTTCAGTCCCTCGGACGCTAAGCAAACACCATAGAAGGCTTCAATGTCCAGTATTAACAATGTTAATAGTTAGCGCTGAAGCCTTGCACGAAAACGCTGCAGTAGCTACATTAGACAGATACTTAATCATGCCCCCGAGGGCAGTCAAACTATGGTATTGTTAGGAATTGACGATAATAGTTTGGTTACAGGGATAATGAAAGAACTCGTTTTGTTTGAAGTTATAATTCAACCAAAAAATTCAATCAGACGAATCGAAAACACTTTCATCTAAATAATCCATGGAATTGGTACATTTTGGTTTGCATCATATGGGGTAGTTCTGATTTTTTTATATGTTGTATGTAATGAGGTGGTAATGACAAATATAATTTTTCGACCTCGAAAGCCCTTCGGAACATTGTAAAATTTATGAAAAACCATTAAATTTTTGATCGTTTTTCAGTTTTTGCCATTTTTAACCACCAAGGACCTGTTTTACGGTAGAAGTCCCTGAGAACTCTTTTAAAGTAGACTAAATTTGCAACAAAATGAGAACAGTTGAGTCTCGATAAACTGAATAGTTTCAAAGATACAGCTGTTCAAATGTTTGCAAAAGGACAAAAAAAATTTTTTTTTGGAGTTTTTACAAGTTCTCGTCAATATGGTCAATTATTGATCTATTTCACGGCATAAATTCATATACGTTATTAAAGAAGACAAATTTTGCAACAAAACGAGACAACTTGGTCTGTTAAGATGTGATAGTTCCCTAGCTACAGCTGTTCAAAGTTGCTGAGGTGAGTAAACAAAATGAAATACGACTTATGAAATAAGCATTATAATTTATAAAAAGAAATAGTTAGAGTATAAAAAGTTACAGACTGTATTATAAATATTATCTTTGCATGTGGCGGTTGAAGTTGAGGTCGTCACAGGAGTTTTATTATTAGTTTTTCTTGTACATCTTTGATGGACCAGGCTGATCCTCTAAATCGACAGTACACCTTTTGGGAGCTTGCTTCGGTAGCATTTCGTCATCGACCAGCTCAGGCAGGTCGAAATCGTCATCTGAAGGTGGGTCATCGATGGTAGGTTCGTCAATGTCATCACACATCAGGTCTGGTTTGTTATCACAAGATTGGCCGCTGCAGTGGTTGCAAACAGCCGACCATTTGAGTCCTGCTTTTCTGCAACCACAGCTGCTGGTACAACCTTTTTTGCAGTTGCAGGAAATCATGTTTAGCAGGGGTTGAGGAGCTGGTGGTTTCGTCATCAGTTGAGGAATGAGGCCTCTAGTGTTCCGCATCCAGCCCCAATCGAGTGGGTTCTTCTTATTTCCAAGCCACATCTGAACCTGAAACAAGACCAACAACAAAATTAAGAATCGTAACTGTTCAAAATTATGAATAGTATCGTTGGTTTATTATTGTCAAAAAAAAAAATTATTTTCACCTGGTGGTATGTTCGCAGAGAGTGAAATCTTGCAGCATCGCTGGTTGGAGGCAACCTGGCGAGGTTCATGTTGGTCTTAGCCGCCGCCCTTGTAAACATTTGGAAGCGAAGGTCGTTGAGATTTTGGGATTCACTGTTGCCTCCATACAGTGAAACGAGAAAGCTCTCTCCTGCTTTGGTGACCTGCTCAGGTGTGGCATTGGGGTTTAGAAAAACTATACCATTTTGTTCGAGGCGCGGCTGTTTTTTCAGTGTTGATAAAAATTTCATTTTTCCTTGGCCAAAAAGTGCTGATGTTGTATTACAACCACTGAAGGCGTGAAGGAACAGTGCCAATTCGCGTTGTGCTTGATGCGTGAAGGAATTCGTCGAGTAAGTTACATCAGGGATTTTTCCTCTTCCACATTTTTCAAATATAATGTTGTTCTTTGGTATATTTGTTGAAGGGGTGTGGTCTCATTTTGTGACAAACCACAAAGCATGACCAATAAATCTATGTCATCGCCGGCGATCTTCACTACGTCGTATGTAGAAGACATAGAAATGGCTGTGGTTACTATCAGCCGGTCAGCATCCTCCTCTGCTTGTAGTGTAAGAATATTGTTCCTCTCCAGTTGCACCTTCAGCATGTTGATGAATCTAACCTTGTTCCTGTCATTCAATAGGAACTTATCCTGAGCAACTGGAGCAATGGTTGTCTCGTCAAAGATAACATCAGGTAAGGACTTTGCTCCAACTCTACGGAGACGTTCAGAGCTTTTGGTGTTTTTTTCTGAAGCGTCAGATGGATACCCATCGAAAACCACGAATATATTGGAGACGTAGTGATTTTTCAAGTATTGGACATACCTGGCACAAATTTCTCCAAAAGACAAATTCCGAGGCCACACAACTTTGTGGAGCAGATGTCCACCATCTACGACTACGTGCGTATCCTTCCCTTGCTGCTCCTCATCCAGAGTCACAGGATTAAAGGCCCTGTAGAATGTTGACTTTGTACCTTTCCTGATTCCATCTCCAGCAAATAGTGCCAAAGGAAATGGAGACAATTCATGTTTCAAAAAGTCTTTCAACTCTTCGTCAGTCTTTTTCAAAATGCACATTCTGTGGAACAAGGTGAGAGGGTCGATGGTCACTCTTCTCTCTCCAATCGAAACAGAGCAGACTTCAGAGGCAAGAGTCTTCACTATATCTTTTCTAGTGAACTTCACATTTTGAAAGTTTTTACCAATCACCTTTGACATCATCTCTTTGCCAATGTTTTCAGCATTGTGACAGTTAACTGCTTCATTTCCAACTAGCCCACCACTTATTGAAACTATGGAATCAATCTGTGGAAATGAAGGGTGAAAGTCAAAGAAATCACGCAATTTTTGTACATCCTGTTCGTCTCTGGTTTTTTAGTGCGCCGGATTGTGAAGTACCCACTTTTTGTGTAAAGTTGGAATTCCAAAGGATCCATTCTTTCTTCTAGTGTCAACATATCTTGAAGGTACATGTCGGCACACTTGGCATAAAAAAAGTGGCAAGCTGCATGAAAAAATGGCAGCATTTTTTATCGCTTAAATACCACCCTGTAGTGTATTAATGGGGAATAAAAGGATGTCCATGCATCATCAGTAGTTTAGAAAAAACAAATTAAAAACGTCGAGCGCTAGTGTCGTCCCTCTGCTTCCACCTTAATCTTTGTACTCACAGAATTATAAATATCTGTCAAATGCAAAGGTAATGTAAGAATAAGTCAAATATAACTACGGGAAAGTATTATGGTTTTCTTTTTTTTGTTATTATAAATAATTATATACCCTATACTACATATAAAAGTAATAAAAAGCACACCTTTAGTAGAAAAATATTTTTGACAGACACCCTAAACTGTAAATTGTAATATTTAAGAAATTTTGCAAACATTTGAACAGCTGTATCTTTGAAACTATTCAGTTTATCGAGACTCAACTGTTCTCATTTTGTTGCAAATTTAGTCTACTTTAAAAGAGTTCATAGTGACTTCTACCGTAAAACAGGTCCTTGGTGGTAAAAAATGGCAAAAACTGAAAAACGATCAAAAATTTAATGGTTTTTCATAAATTTTACAATGTTTCGAAGGGCTTTCGAGGCCGAAAAATTATATTTGTCATTACCACCTCATTACATACAACATATAAAAAAATCAGAACTACCCCATTTGATGCAAGTGAATACCCCTTTTATGGTACGATTTCCATGGACTAAAATATTCGATCCCAGAAAAGCTCACATTTTGGCTAGAGCTTCCTGCAACTTCAGAATCACTACTATATTCTAATTGTGATGAATCACTGCTACTATCATCTCTGAGATTTATCACCAATTGTTCTATTTGTTCATACAAAGTTACACCTCTGTCATAATATTCTTTTTCTATTTTCATTACCAGTTAAATTTGTATTTTGTAATCGATGGTAAATAGCTGATGAAATTTGATTTGATGCTTTGGGAAACAAGTTTTCTGACCAGCAATATGCAAATACATTTGATGAATCCAGTTTACTTTTTGACGAACCTTGTACTATGGTAAAGTTAAAAAAAATAATTTGACGCGAATAATATGCTGATTGGTCTGGGGTTTTAGGTAAAGATAGATTTTTCTCGCAATCGAATGATAATGTAAGTAAATCCGGTTTTTCCTCCTTTACATAGCCAAAAAAAGCTTTGGCTTTTAATTTATGGATTCTTTGCATAATAATTAAATCGTTACGGATGTTAACACGTGTCTCTGTTTTCATTTTTTCGGTAAACTGTAGGCAAATTGAGCAGACATCAGTACGAGGCGATCCGAAGCCCAAATTATAATTTCTGTTAAAGATATTGCGGAAATATGATGGCTTAACTTTTAAGTTTTTAACTCGCTTTCAACCTGGGAATTATATAATCGGTAAAGTTTATTTATACTTAACTCTGCTGATAAGTATAGCCTTTTTGTGTTTCCACGGCAATAATGGCGCTCTTCACAATGTAGTTTCTCTATAAAACTCATCACGGCACGTTTTTTTTCCACATTTTTATGGGAAACCCGGTCACCACCTCTTTTCTCATTGAGTAATGTTCCCTTTTCAAAGTATTCTTTCATTATAGTTTGGACTCTGTACTTTTTTATTTGAAGCACATTCAAAAAAAAAGTTTGACAAACAGGCAATCGCTTTTTCAGTGTGGCGCTGTACACGAAGTATGTTGTTTGAGAAGATTTCGGCGTATACTTACTATTTTTTGGACGATGCCGTTTAACCGATTTCACTGTGCAGTGTTTTAATATAAATGCGTCTTAGTTCCTTTTGTCTTTAAATATATAAAATTTTTCAAAAAACGATTTTACATCCTGCATCGAAAGTGATCTGCATTCAAACTTCTTCTTATGATTACATAACGGCCTCACAGCAAATGTTTTCGGAGAATACCTAAAACAATATCATAATGTACCTACACATTTTTTACCTATTTTTTAGTTATATGTATTTTATGTACTTAATTTGGGTTATAAAATATGCGGGATGTAAGAGACACCGACTCGAAAATGATTACCACGCATTCAGTACACCATTTTGAAAACCGCCACAGAGGTTTGCGTCGGCAATAAAAAAAATCTCCAAGTTTCCTACAAAATTTCAATACCTACACGGTCAAAATGTATAAGAAAATCCGTTTTTTTTTAAATTGCCAACGAAAAATTACTACGTATAATTATATTGTAGGTACTACGATAGACAGAATAGGTGGTCTTAATCGTTTTCACGCCGGTGTCTATTACACCCGGTATATTATTAAAAAAAAAACTAAATATTAGATAGATATAAAAAATGATAAACTAATATTTAAGTATCACTGTAGTTATTGAATATTAATTAAATAGATATAAAAAAAATGCTAACAAGATCAAACCACAAGGACCAAGATAATTTATTTGATCACACTATCTAACAGTAGGTACATACAAACCTTGTTACTTTGGCCAAATTTCTCCTCCACTTTTTGGGTTGAGCTATACGTTTTCTAGCCGAACTATTATCAACAGGTACAGGGGAACAATCCATAATTACGATATACCACTTTTTTCCGACAAAACTTAAAAACTATTTAAAAATTTCGAGAATTTACGGAGCGAGGTTTCGCGTTCACAACAATCGACGCCATATTAAGGCCGGTTACAGTGCTCCACCGACCGTCAGTACGTACGGTCCGTCCTGACGATACGCTTGAACCGACCGTCAGTTTCTATCATTCAATGCTCTCCTGACCAACAAACTGACCGGACTGGTACAGTCGCACGCAATGGAACCGTTTACGAATTGTTTAATTGCTGCTTATTATCTTCGTAGACGTTTTAAGAATAGAAGAAGACGTAGATATCATGTACACCCTATCGTCGCCCAAAGAACATTACAAGGGGAATTCACTACTATATATTCATTATTGCGCGAAGATGAAGAAAAGTTTTTTAATTACTTCAGAATGTCGATCAAAAGTTTTGATGAATTATCAGCGAAGTTACAAGACTACTTAAAACATGTAAACTTATTTCGAGCTCCTGTATCACCGTCGGAAAGACTTGCAGTCACTTTAAGGTATGTAACTATGTCTATATTACAGATTACATAAATTTAGATATCAATTTAAATATATTAATCCCATTCCACTAATTACTAACCCTATTAATCCCATCCCACTAGTATGATAGAGATATATGGGACTCAATGACAAAATAATGTTTAAAATAATCATGATTTTAAAATACCTTAATTACAATAAAATCACAGTTTCTTGTTTAACTATTATTATTTAAAAATAAAAATTCAGTTTTGTTTAAATACAACAAGGTCAGAAAAATCTGTTTGCTCTACGTTGGAATTGGAAACCATAACAGGCAGCATGTTAGGATAAATATTTGTGAGAAGCTGTTCCGATTCTTGTGCAGTAATATTGTTTGATGTTTGTGAATGAGATGAATAGGACTCTGGTGACGTGACGAAGTATGTCATACTGGAAGACTGGGACTGGGGACGACTAAGAGCATTGTCACCATCATGAATCTTCGTAGCTATTTTTAGTACTTCAGAACGAAAAGTCAACTTTTGACTAATAGAAAATGAGTTAGTAATTGGTAACAGCGATGTGAAAAATGCCATGTCATCATTTTGTAGTATTGTACTATTCTCTTTAAACATTTGCAGCATCTGTTTGTCAAACTCAAATTATTCTTTATTTATAGACCTTTTAGATTTTGTAATTCGTCTATTTTTTTTATTTTGACTTGTCTGGGATGCAGGCTCAGTATTTTTTTGTTCGAAAACTCTAGTGTCGAAAATAGTGCTTGTCGAAGGTTGTGGCTCGGGCTGGGGCTCGGGCTCAGGCTCAAAGTCGGGCACCGAAATATTTGTCTGGAAATCATCTGCCATTAGTGAGTCCTCGACTTGGACTGTGTGTTTCTTGTCGAGAAATCTCATGTGATCGTAATATATATACTTTTTTTTTATCGCTCCGCCGCCAGATCCGGACTTCGTATTAATAATTGCAGCTTTAGACCTTGTATACGCATCCCGAGCTGTTCTCCATCTCTGTTGTATAGTTTTATCTGTAACATAAAAGTAACTAAGCTTATTTCTTTCT
The DNA here is from genome assembly GCA_947562075.1 of Orthosia gracilis. Classification (NCBI taxonomy): domain Eukaryota; kingdom Metazoa; phylum Arthropoda; class Insecta; order Lepidoptera; family Noctuidae; genus Orthosia; species Orthosia gracilis. The sequence continues at coordinate 3,942,982 of OX387264.1, forward strand.
TTCAGGTACTTAGCTACTGGTCATACATTCACAGACTTGCATTACAGTTATCGTCTTGGGGTGTCAACAATCAGTTTTATCGTTAAGGAGGTGTGCAAAACAATTTGGAAGATTCTTCATGAAGAATGTCTTACATTGCCAACATCGCCTGAGGGGTGGCTTCATATCATCAATGAATTTAACGAAATAGCAAACTTTCCAAATTGTGTTGGATGTATGTAGATGGCAAACATGTGAGAATAATCAATCCTGAACACAGTGGAAGTATTTATTCCGATTACAAGAATTTTTTTTCAGTTGTTTTACTTGCTATATCGCTACTTCGGGGAAGAAAGGGCGTAAAAGCCAAAATAGCAACTTTACAGGGGAGCGAAAAAACGTTTTTTTTTTTAAATTTTGGAAAATAACTTTTTTTGCAATAGAGTTAAATTCGAATGAATTGGTGATATTTACTTGCATTTAAGTGCTCTTTAATATCAAGAAGCTTAATTTTAAGTAGACCTTATGGTTTAGAAGATAGGATGGATTTACGACCCAAAATTTTAATAAAAATGGCTTTTACACCGTCTATAAATACGTACTATAGGACGTAAATCCACAAATATCTATAATGCTAACATACATCGTGTCGTATAAACCATCTTTAGACAGTGAAAAGGTCGTAATGACTGCACCACTTATAACAATTATCGTGAGTAAACCTACAATTATTATAATTTTGTAAGATTTAATGTGGTGAATATTGAAATTAAGGTGCATAGAAGCTCAAAATAATAGCATAATAATTATTATTATCTGATTTATCATAGTTCTATATTACAAAATTTATTATAACGAATTAGGTTACCTACCTGTTAAGTTAAATGCACACGATTCATGAATAGTGAAACAAAAGAAAAGATTTAATTGAATTGAACTTTGATTATTTTCATTAATTTAAATTTTAAGTTAACTGTGATAAATAATTACTATCATCTAATATTAATTAATTAAGAAATAAATTAACTAAAATTGATAAAATAGTATAAAATAATGGTATGTTTGTAATTTATTCTACTAGGTAGGTATTGGTGTATTAAATAAATAAATTTAGTTAAGATGCAAATCAGTTTTATTCATTCATAAATCAAATCAAATTGACAATAATTAGTAATCTTCTCTTTTTTCTAATTCCTTTTCTGTTTTTTGTTTCGTTTTCTTACTTTTTTAATTTTATTGCTTGTAATCGTATTCTTCTTTATTTTTTTTATCTTTTACTTTCTTTTTATTCATCTTCTTTCTCTTCTTATATATTTTTTTCTTTTTCTTATTTGTTTAACCTTTTTTTTTAATTATAATTTGTAAAATAAATCTTTCTTCTACTTATTAATCATTCATGCATTATTCTAATGAAATTAAAATGTAGATAAGTACCCATTCATTCTAATTCCTCTACTACAACATCGTCTTCTTCGTCGGTATCTAGTAATTGGTCTACTACTGTTTTAAAATGAGGCAGCGACAAAAAATCTTGTTGGAACGGTCTGGGTATTGTGTGATTGTCACAAAGAAGTTTTAAATCGTTATATTTTGCAGTCGAAATTGGTAATCTGGCGTCATATAACTTACGCAACACAAATTCGTTTGATTTTTCAGCTTGGCAGTGATTATTAGTTGTATCTAAACAAATATTTTTTTTAGGTCTTCCTCTCGCTTTAGATTTCCCTTTTGTATTTGGCCTTTTTTCAGGTACTTCAAATAGAATGACTTTTTGTACTGATGTGTCTTCATGCATGGAGTACTTAATTTCAACTTGATCAACATTCTTCTTCTTAAATGTAGCAATCCGAATATTTTTAAATTGCATGTTTTTTAGCGTTTCCTTAGTGAAAGTCTTTGTAGCTAGTTCGTCCCAACTAATAAAATCACTATGCTCCATGACAATAACACGATAAGGTCGTGGCCGTTTTCGGGCAGAAGCAATGTAAGGCATCCACTGGGAAGGACTCCAGACGGTGAGTTTTTTTATTTCTCGTTCTATTGTTGCATGCACTGAATCAACAGGCATGTATGTATGTCCAGGCAACAAAAAGTTAAGCTGTATTGTTTCTAAATTTACGGACTTTTTGAGGTAATAGTTTATGGCAGATAGAACTACTTTATTTTTATTTTGACCTGTACAGGAATCGCAGTATAAAATCAAATTTTTTATTTTTCTTTCGTCAACTTCTTGTAAATACTTAAAGAGACAAGTTGCTATTTCTTGGCTACCTCGTTTTCCGTCACACTCTCCCCAAATGTAGCAATTCACATTTTGAGTTCCACTTTCATAAATGGTGAAATTAAAAACTGCATACTTTCTTGAGTACCCTAACAACATGCTATCTCCGTGGGGTGTTGTCAATACCTTTTGTAAATCAAAGCTAGCTGTCAAAGTACCATTAATATTATAATGATTACTTAAATTTTGATGTGCTAGAAACCTTTTATAAGTAGATTTTTTTTCTTTAATGTGATTTTCTAAAATGGTTTTATCTTCTTCGCTGCTTATTTCTTTTCGGTCGGCTCTTGTACACAGAAGACATTTGTCTTTTTTTGGACAATGAAAGCTGATATTATATTCATTATTAAATATATTTCTAAATATAGTATCTCCAACTGCATCTTGATTTTTATCTTCACATTCTTTCACATAAAGTCTATACAAATTGGATACATTTTTTAATTCTTGGGGAAGATACACCCTGCTGGTTCGTTTCCGGTTATAGTGTGAAGGGACTGCTGGCAATTTTTCAATAAAAGACTTTGCATGTGCTTTTGCTTCTGGAGAATACTTATCCGGAAATGTACGTGTCCTCCGATCATCCTGAGACATATTATATTCTTTAGAATGAGACAGATTGTATAATAAATATTTCTGGGTCACATTCAATGTCTCAAGCAAGAACTTTTGACAAACTTTTTGACGATCTTCACCATTATTGATAAAGTACTCGTATGTTAAATTTCTCCTACTATTTGGAGAGTCCGTTCTTTTCCTGGAAATTGATACCTGGCGAGTACAATTAATAAGCCAATCTTTCCTCCGTTGTGAACTTATGCTCCAAAAGAAGTCAAACAGAGACTTTCGCCTTTCTTCCGTTATATTAAAACAACCTCTTTTACATTTATCCTGCTTACATGGGTTTTCTCCCATAGATTTTTCTTTAACTATGTCCCCTTTCTTGGTTTGGTAGGATTTTCCGTCATCTTTTAATTGTTTTCGTTCTTTCCGTTTATTTATTAGTTTCTGTTTCTTCCTTGTTATATTTTTACTTGTATCATCCTTTTGGGCTTTCTTCTTTTTTTCTTTTTTCTTCTTTTTCTTTTCAGGTGAACCACTAGATTCAGATTCATTGCAAGTCCAACCATCAGAACTACCACCAGAAAAGTCTAAAGCTTCCTCGTCAGATAAGAAGTCTATATAATACATCTTGTATTTTGAAGTTGAAGTTTTGCGTGTTCTTTTAGTCCGATCTTTTTCAACTGTGTGTGTAATATTTAAATTGGCCAGTGCTGTACTTGTAGATGGATTAGGAGGTCCAAGCTGAGTTTCATCGTGAGATGCAGCCAGTAAAGGACTCAGTTCTAAAAATGGCGTCTTGGAGGTGGTAGGTATACAACTATCAGATTGAGGTATATATTTATCCAACGGCAGAAGGTTGGTCTTCAAGTCAGATGATTCAGGGATCGGTACAGAAGGAACTTCGGGTTCATCAGCGGCATAGTCATCTTGTGGCACGAGATTAACATATAAAGTAGGTAATTCAGCAGTCAATACGGAAGAAGATTCAAGCTGCGTGCTATTGTCGTAGGTAGACAATGTATTAACAATTAGAGACGAATTAGCGATCGGAACTGATGTAACTTTGGTTTCTGGAGCATAGTCAGCTGGCAAAAGGTTTGAAGAAAACGACTCAACGGTCGGCACAGCACATGAGATTTCATTTTCAGCAATTACTGGATCTGCAGGGAGGGCAGTAATATTTGGATGTGGTAATACAACAGTCGACGAACTATCAGCCTGTTTTAAGACTTCCATAGAAATAATATTTATTTTGTTACTATTGTTTTTAAACGGGCTTTTTGGTGGTATAAGGCTACCAACGTTGTCTCCAAAGAATGAAGCATGTGCTCGGGGTAAAGAAATCATAGAGGTATTGATATCGCCATCACTGCTTGAATTAATTATGATTTTTTTGTGTGTTGCTTTTGATATTTTTATTGGTTGCATTTCTGTGTCGCTGTTTTCGATTATATCATTGCTTTGATCCGAACTACTATTTTGATCAAAACTCCTAGTCGACTGACTCGGCTCGTAGTCAGATCTGGAAATAAGATGATAATAGAATTACTTATACAAAAATTATACAAAAAAGTCGTCTTTATTTTTAATGCTAGTAAGAGTTAGGGCGTAAAAGCCATTGTAGTTTTAGTTCCCTGTAATATTGGGGCCGTAAAAGTCACGCACGGCATCGAAAAATCAGAAGACATTAGTCATTAGGGCGTAAAAGCCAGTCTAACAAATCAGTTTCATGGAGTTTATAACGGAATAAATAGAAATGCATGTAATTTGAATAAAGAAAATGATTAAACAAAATAACTGAATAAAAATATTGTGAATAATTAGATAGGTACCTACGTAACATGACCTTTGTGGTAAAGTTAGTTAGCACTTAGGTACGTAAGCACCCATCTATACAACTATACATACAACCATAATAAACCCGACCGTTTTTACACCGTGAGTACCTAATATTTTAAGTAGTAAAAAAATAGGTAAGTACCTATCTTCCTAGAAATTACTACGACGAATGCACTCTTAATATTTATTATAAAATAAATACGAATATCTCTAACTAAAGAAACATCACATTAGGTAAGCACGTCTAAACAGTTTGAGCCAAGAATAATAGATAGGTACTGTACTATTACTTAAAACTTACCTTTGTGATGAACGACGACGGCTTTGTAATAATGCATTAACGATATTCCTTCTTTTTAGCAAGGAATCCAAGGCTTTCGGCTTCGTATTATCCATTTTTTTAATTAAACAAGTAACTTATTCGCACTGTATTAATATTCAAACGGAACGTAAACAATAACAATCCGGTAAAGAAACTGCGATTGACAGACTGACAAGATTGGACACGTGGACTTCACTTGTGGTAAGTCGTGTACATGCAGGTTGCGATTGTGTTTGTGCGTGTGTCGTCGGCAGCGCGCGCGCTTTATTGGCTAAATAAATTATGTTTCTATCTCACTCCATTGTAAGACTGTTTAACGTACGCATAAGAGACAACGATAAATGACATGATTATCTCTCCGATTTTTAGACTAAAGAAATTGTTATTGTTACGATTTGAATGCTGTAACTCCAAGTTTTTATTTTTGTGCAAGGGCGTAAAAGCCAAATCATATTTAAATTGCCAAGTAAAAATGTCGTAAAAGTCATTACGTAATAAATATTGTATTTACGACCAAATATTCTTTCATACTATGGTGATACGCCCTTATTAATTTGAAATAATTAAATAATGTCATATACGTCAATTTTTTTTAATAAAAATGGTTTTGGTGAGAAAAAAATCATGGGGGTAAAAGCCATTTTTTTGGGCATATTGAAATTTTAAATATACAGATCGATAGAGCGTCGAAAACTAAACAAAGTTGCATTATTAACTCATTTTGGCCAAAAGTGGCTTTTACGCCCTTTCTTCCCCGAAGTAGCGATATGTGACTGTAACTATCGTTTTATATACATTAACGTCGGTTCATGTGGAACCGACTCTGATTCTACCATATTCAAAAACAGTAATTTGTTTCAAAAACTACAAAACGAAGAAATGTGTTTTCCTCCCCCCAAACCATTGCCCCATACGACCGAACCACTGCCATACGTTATTGTCGGGGATGCGGCATTCGGTATTTCAAAACAAGTGTTACGACCTTATGCACGTAGTAACATGACTTACAAAAAGAAAATATTAAACTACAGACTTAGTCGTGCAAGGAGATATATCGAGTCTACATTCGGCATAATGAGTAACAAATTCAGAATATTCCACAGACCTATGAACACTTCCTTGGAAAACACAATTACAATCATCAAAGCTTGTTGTATTTTACATAATTACATCAGAGAACGAGATGGTTACAAAATAGCCACGGCAGTGACAGTCAAAGACATAATATCAGATCAGGGGACATGTTGAGAGAAAAGTTTGCTAATTATTTTATATCTCCAGAGGGTGCTGTGTCTTGGCAAAATAATAGTATTTTTTAAATTATTTGTATGTCTCGAAATAAATAAATAAAGATGAAGATAGTTTGTTCTTTACTTACCTATATCTTTTTGTTCAGTAGGAGTCATTTCATCGAAATTAGGAAACAATGCTTCACACACTTCTTGCCAAGCCTTTAACTTTGCATCACGGTCTTTATACAAAACGTGGCTTATGTTCCAGAGTGTTTCACGAAGCCGAACTTCGGTGATTAATCGTTCGGTGTCGATAAATTTGTTCATTTTGAGTACCTACGAAATAATTTTTCGTCGACGATGATACGCACATCCGTGCGGTCGGTCCACCGGTCGGTGCAGCACTGAACGCGTTCATATGTTTCCATAGCGCGTCGGTCGACCGACGGCACGCATGCGGACGCGCTCGACCGACGGTCCTCGTACGCAGTGCGTAGCAATATACGCGTGCGTACGGTCGGTCGAGCACTGTGACGACTTGTGAATTTTCATACAAATGAGAAGCGCGACCGATGTACGCACCGACGGTCGGTCGAGCACTAAAACCGGCCTAAAACCGTGCCGCTTGATGCGCTCTGATTGGCTGATTAGGATATTGCTGCCTATGCACTTGTGAAATATGGATCTTGCTGTGTTTGCAACAAACCGTATTTTTTGTAGCTGTTTTACTACGGGATATTGCTGTCTTAGGAGTATTATGAATTACGAAACGTATTGAAGATATTGCTACATTTATCGCGCCATCGAAATGTCAATTTCAAAATTATGTGGATATTGCTGGTTTTGCTTTTATACGATTTTACAAGTTTATAATGTTCGCTCCACAAATTAAATTCTTCTGTTGGATCTGGCGAACGACTAATAACTTCTTCAATTACTTCTGTTTCCGTCGTAGTAGCTAGTAATTCTTTGACAAATTTGATTGCTTTCGAACATGCTATGGGATCTTGAAAGTGAATATTTTTGAATCTTGGGTCTAGCAATGTAGATAAAGCAAGTATTTGAACATGTTCCGAGGGTAACAAGCGTTTACTGATTTCAGTCATTATGTTCTGCTTAAGTTCCTGACCCATAGAACTGTTTGTTTTAATGTTGCTCATTTTTAAGTTTAGCATTCGTGTTATGGGAATGACTTTGCTGCTGGTAACGTAGTCTTCTCCACATATTTCTTTAGTAGCAACTTCAATAGGGCGTAAAACTTCAAAAATTTCAGTCAACTCTTCAATACCTTTTGCAGTTATCATTGGAGGAGCACTTGTATGGCAATTAACAATTTGATTAATTGTTGGTCGCAGTTCTAAAAATCTTTCCACCATATAAAAAGTGGAATTCCAGCGAGTGCTGACTTCTTGTATTAATTTTAGATCAGAATGCTTTCGTAATTCATCACTCGCCACTACACTATGCTTGAACCAAGTGACAATCCTTTTGACAGATCCAATTAATTCTGGCAATTCCTTTGTTTTTGCGATTGATTTTTGAGCTACCAAATTAAGTAAGTGAGCAAAGCAAATAATATGGCATTTTTTTCCAAATGAGATATCTACAGCTTTAACAACATTTGCTCCTCCATCAGTTACCACAGCGGATACTTTTTTTGGATCTATACACCATTCATGACATGTCTGCAACAGCATTCTTCCAATGTATTCAGCAGTATGTGATTCAGCTAACTCATAAACTCCTAGAGTCACTGATGCCATACGTTCTTCGTCATAAAAGTGTATAGTGACACCAAGAAAACTCCTAGTCTGCATGGTATCCGTCCATATGTCGGTTGTCAGGGTAATATTACTACGTAGGCCTTTGATTTTATTTTTAATAAGATTCTGTGTAACTTCATATCGGTTATCTAGCATTCTCTTGAAAGTATGCCTGGATGGGACTTTATACAGAGGTGCAGCTGCTTTCATTAAGTTTAGAAATCCTTCATTTTCAACCATTTGGAACGGCTGTGAATCTTTGCAAATCATAAACAAGATAGCATTTGTAAGGCGAATTCCTTTAGCTCCATTTTCAGAAAATTCAGATATGCTCCTGAAACTCTGATTTAGTGTCGGCTGAAATATTTTTTTGCGAATAGACGATGCACTTATGTCACTTGCATTAAAACTACAATCAGAATCAACTGAACTATTTTCATGTAAAGCAGAGACAGATGCAATTATCTCAGCAGAAGTAGAAGCAGTTGACATTACAGGTTTTACGAATGTCTCCTTAAATGATCTCTTGGCGCCTGTTTTATGAACTGTGTTCTCCTCGTCGCTATTTTTCCCTAATAATGAACTATGCATTTTTTCAATGTGCAACTTAACCCTTAAATGCATGAATTTTTGTTTTTAATCAACAAAATTTGAAATAAATCGGAAAATGGATGTAGTTAATGGGAAAAATACTGAAAAAAAAATGTATGGAATATATATTTTTTATTTTCAAAAAAACATATTGATGTATTTCTACATCATCATGCACAATCGGTCCTTAAAGGTGAACGGCAGATTTTGTACCGCATATTTTTTTTTGTTGTTCTGTTATAGAACTTGGTATATAAATAAAGGCAACTAAGCCATTTATTTTCATGTAAGTTTACTATTTTTAGAACTTCGGATTAATTAATAATATCAATAAAAAGATTTTAATATAAAAACGTAATAAAATCGTGCACTCAACGCAGTTATGTTTTTAGATGTTGCCTTGCATAAAATAACACATAATTAATTATTTAGAAATAGAAATAACATTAAATATAACCGAACTCATCATTATCAAACTGTCGCAGTCTGCTGATGGATATAGGTATTTAGTAATACCCTGAGTAGGTACGATCCTCATCTCAATCTACCTACTTATTGGTAAGGAAAATACTACAAAGATAGCAACAAACAATTTACTTTACACATTACCTATGTAACAATCTGCAACATTTACCTATATGTAACAATTTACATTGGTACACTAGTATATAACCTTAAAAAACAAAACTGGTTATAACTTTTACGTTCCAAGTTCTACAAATCTAAGAATTAAAAAAAGGATTATTTATCGTATTAACTACCAATTAAAACAAAAAATATCCTAAAACACGAAATTTTATTTGCGGTACGAAGTTCCCATACAAGCCTGCCGTTCGCCTTTCCTACATACTATAATATAATAGTACAAACTTAATTATTATTTTATTACATTACAGAATGTGGAAATTCATGAAGCAATTATTTTTTGCATTCAGACTTAAGGGAACTTACATAGAGGAATTTTGCACCTTAGTCTATTCGAAAATATAGGCCAGTGACCAACGCCGTCTTTTCGCACATCCATAGACGGCAAAGGATGAGATGAGCCTTTGGGTTTTTTTGACTGTAAACTTTGTTCTAATGAGCCATTACTGGGCCGACCTCTTTTATTACCATTATTATAAGACCCACATTGCAAAGAGAATCAGCCAAATCATTGCGGAACTGACCAAGATTTGGAAGTTGTTTGCTTGGGATGCCTTTTGCAATAAGATTTTTCTTCATAAGTATCCATGAATTTATCACTGCAAGGTCCAATAGATGATAGAATAGGCGGAGGTACCATTTGCGGCTTTTCACTCTTATACGATAGCGACCTAAGTAGCTATCCATCAGGTCCACTCCCCCCATGTGCATATTATATTCCTGCACTATTTTTGGACAACAGATATCAATCTTTTGCTTTAGCCGCTTATCATACCGACATATTATAGTACCTACGGGTTGCGAGCCAATATAAGTAGACAACAAAGTAACCACCTTGTTATCTTTCCACACCGTAGCTGAAAAGTCAACACCATCATGGTGAGAAATTCTTTCCTCATAATAACCCCTAGGAATCGTTGTCTTCATTAGGTCTTTCTTGTCTGGGAGTTTACAATTAGGCAATCTATTCTGTTGCACAGTTCCGACACAATGGATTCCTTGTTTCGACAAATAGTATGCCAGGGGCAATGAAGTGTAAAAGTCATCGAAAAACACTATATGATTCCTCATTCTTGGTATCACTCTAGCCAACCGTAAGACCACATTATTGGTGACTCCCAAATCTGGCTCATTTGCTAGTCTGTTTCTTTTTTATTCCTGTCCAGAGTACACTTCAAAGCGGTAGGCATATCCCATGAGACTACATAAAACAAATAGCTTGTAGCCCCATTTATGGGGCTTATTTGGTAAGTATTGTTTTAGGAAATGACCGATTTTAGTAGAACATATTTGTTCGTCTATCGAGAGGCGTTGGTCTATCGGAATAGATGAAAAAGTTTCGTTCAGGTGGTCTATTACAGGTCTGATTTTGTGTAGGCTATGATAGCGGTTTGGATGATTTCTCGGAAGATGTTTTTGATTATCGTTGAAATGCAACATGCTTCTTATGGCCTCAAAACGATTCACCGGCATTGCGTTTTTTATAAGTTCGTAGCCAAACTTTTCGTGCCAACAAGAACGCACACTAGGAAAATGTTGAACAGACATAAATAATAATATTCCAATGAATTTTTTTAGTTCGCTTACAGTTATCACAAAAGAGGTCGCTGGGTTTGTTTGAATGGCATAGAGATTGGTTTCGACTACAATTTTTTGAAGAAAATCTGGAGTAAAATAATGAAGAAAACATCTATACGGTGTATCGAGGTTGGCTGTATGCGGATCGAATATGCTGGGTTCGTAAATTAATTTAGAGGCATCATAAGTAATGTAATCTTTTTCCAAATAAGGCTACGTCTATCTATCGGGTTTACTAAGTTATGTTGCAATTCGTCATGAAGAGATGGCTCAGGATTGTCGACTAAAGGTGGGTCGCTATGTACTTCGGGTTCGCCTAACGTCTCATCTTCTTCCATCAAATCTTGGATAATTTCTCGAGTGCTCGTGTAAAATTGATCCTCGTCATCATTCTCATTCTCTAACCCATCTTCCGAAACATTACCGTCTTCTAAAGCAGCTAAGATTTGTTCGATATCCTTATTTTGCAGGGACCGAGACATTCTGTGAAAATATAGGTACGCGTAAAGTCGTAAGAATTTAATGTGAAAATAATTCAGCCTCAATGTAATATATATATATTTATAGAAATAATAACATAATTACTTAAAAAAGACTAATAAATACGTAAACAATATCAGATAAGAACTTTAGGTTTAGTAAACTTGGTAAGCCGATTTTGCATACTGATGTACTTCTACATCACAAAAAAAATGCATTTTTCTTACATAACTTTATCAATAAATTGAAAAATATAAATATTATTTCTTAGTCTTACCTTGTTTCTATCCGAAAACAATTTATCTTCTACGTTTTTATTACTTTTATTTAAAATAATCGTAATTCATAACACACGCCGAAGTGAAGTTTTATTCAGATTGCGCGCCAACAATGAAAAAAGTCACAGATAAAAAAAAAACTGTCAAAGATTCTACTTGTGTTCGGAAACGATAAAATAGTTTTAGAAAAATAAAAATAAAAAAACAAGTCAGCTATGGTTGCTACATAAAGAGATATGAGGTTTTAAACATACGATGCAGATCTACGTCGCTATGCATTTAAGGGTTAAGATTTGTGGTGTTGCCACAAGTTTTTATGATTTTAGGGCAAGACCGACATCTGGCTTCATTATTTTCAAGTCTTTCAAAAAATTCCCAAAAGCGACTTTTTGGCGGCATTTTTAATTCTGTTCCTGTATTCCTGAAAACAAACAATGAAATTTAAATAAAATTCAGACACGAACTCGAAATAACCAGAACATGCAAAAATATTCATAGAAAATACACAAAATAAAATGTTCTGTCACCTTAATATACTATTTTCAATGCAAGCAAAACAGTAAGCATCCACACCACAGCCGTAAAAAAAGAGATAAATTGTCTATGGCCCGAGACATTCAAATTTTGCGCGAGAGAAAACGATAATTGTTTTGATCTGTGCTCTCTTTGTCTCATATACAGCATTCATAACCTTAAAAAATAACAATTTCGTTTAGCATGCACAGAAAGCAAACAGATGAATTCAATATTTAGAAGTCAATCAATAAAAACTTACATATTGTTGTATTCCACGTAATATTATATGCACAATAATAGAATACTATCAAATGCGTAAATTAAAACAGCCGACGCACGCACAACAATTTTTTTTATCAACAAACGAATGGGAGGGGAGTGAGAGAGAGAGCGAGCGAGGAGACGACGAAGAACGTACGAATGAAAGGAACGACCGGTGCGCCCTGAATGAATACGCGTTCAAAATAAACTTGATTTGTGGATGCGTTCATGAAAGACATATTTTGTTTCGTAACTTCGTAAGTTGCATTGGTCGTGTCGTGCGTGAGGCCGTGAGTTAACATTGATGATAGCTGCCGTTAACATCGATGTTACGATATTTTTCGTATAGCAATATCGATGTTAAAACAGCGATGTTTTTGCTTTCAACATCGATGATCTTCGAACATCGATGTTCATCGAGCATCCCTAGTGCGGAGCGGGGCGGCTCACTCACGCGCATATTTATTCATTTTAGTTAGCGTCTTGACGTCATCAACAGTGCACGCGATAATAGTAAAAAATGGATGAAAAATTTATTGAATGTGTTAAGAAATTTCCATGTTTGTGGGATACAAAATTATCTACCTACAAATGCAATGAAACGAAGGATGCGGCGTGGGAGATTATAGTATATGAAACGAATATAGAGGATGGTAAGTAATTTATATTTAATTTATACACTATTCATTCAGTCTTCGCAAAATACGGAATTCCTGCCAGGGGACTTTCCCTTCATTAATCAAATAAGACCGAAATATGTCCCGGATCCGATAGATACAGTCAGAACTTGCATTGTTTGTTAACCCTAGCTTACTAACCTTATTTTCGAGTAACGCTATAACTAACCTTTCGTCTCTGAGACTACGAAAAAAAAACATTATTTTTAAAAATCTGTTTAATTTTCTTAAATCAAATTAAAGTTGACAGTAATTAAGCTAGAGTCTAGCAAACGAAAGTAGAGACTGAAAAAGCCCGGCAAATTTAAAAAATATCAGTATAGCAACCCAATAATTAGTATGACATACCAGGAGTAACCTAATTTGATACTTTATAATATTTTTTTTTTTGCTGAAAAATAGTATTATTTGTACATTACCGCTTGATTGCATGTGGATAGGTCCAAAAATGGAAATATTCTCTACGAAATAAATCAATATGGTAGTAGCATCTACTAACCTACCTCTCTTAGTCATTCACTCTTGACAGAGTGGTCGTGGTTGATGACTCTACATTTTCTTTGGCCAAAGCAGCCCTCGCGATGTTCCTTCACTTATTCCGGTCTTCAGCGTCTCGTAAATTCTGAACTATGGAGGTTTGTGTTGACTAACCTACCTAGGCGACCTCATAACAACAGAAACCTCCCACTAAGTTTGTGATATTTATATTGCTATAAATACAAGTTCCTAGAAGGATTCAGGGGAGGCCTTTGCCCAGCCGTGGTTAAGTATAAGCTATGTAAAAATGATAATATTGAAATGGCTAGCGCTAACCGCGTAAAATCTAATTTTTAATCAGCCAAAATAAAATGAAGTTTCGAGATGTAAAATCATACTACATATAATGATCCAAAATCATTATATGTAGTATGATTTGACATCTCGGAACTTCAAAGAAACATTCGTGACATTTCGAAAAAATACGACATTATGTATTATGTAGCGATCTGATTGAAAAAAAAAAACAGTATTCTATAATAATTTTGTTTTATTCACTTTCATAATCAAAATCTGAATCTAAAACTTCCATTTGAAAAGATTCATTAGAGTCACTGGAATCACTGTTTCCTACATTAATAATAAAACTTTCTAAGTTATTTTCTGTAATTCTGTCCCTTTCTTTATATTTATTTTCAACATGTATGACATGATCAGTCATTTTCTTCCACTCCTCTGGAGTTATGGTTTCAAACGAATCTTTTATAACCCTCTCTAACTCCACTGCGGCCAGGCCAATATTTTTACTTGCCACTTTACGTTTAGCCAAACTCCATACCAGCTCAATGGCATTTAGGTCACAGTGGTAGGGGGGAAGTCGTAATACCTCATGCCCATTCTGCTTCAGAAGTTCATCAGCTTCATATACTGGTTCTGGTGTGTTTCGTTTTACAAAACATAGGAGCTCTGCTTTTGTGTGATATTCTTCAAACGGAATATTATTCAAAGTAAGCCATTCTCTTATGTCATTTTTGCGATTTTGTGATGTAGGAGCTTTATTTACAATGACCGAATGGTAACTGGCGTTATCCATAACTATTACACTTGGCTCATTTAAATTGGGTATAAGCTTTTCTCGTAGCCATTTATTAAAGTTTAATGCATTCATGTCGTGGTGGTAGTCCGCCATTTTCGATTTAGTGCTAAATACTAACAATGAGTTTGGCACAGGGCCTTTCTCCGATCCAGCATGTACAATTATGTACCTTTTTCCTGTCGAAACATTTTCAATCGCCCCACTTGTAGATGGACCTTGCCAAGACTTCTTGGGCTTGTAGTTTTTATGAACATAGGTCTCGTCTAAATAAATTATTGACTTTCCTTCTCTACGTTTCAAAGCTATGGTTCTTAAAAACCGATGTCTCCAGGCAGATATGTCATAACGTTCAATTAACAATGAACGTTCATTCTTATTTTTCTTAAATTCATAGCCATTGGACAATAATAAGTGGCGAAGAGTTTCCCTGCATCCATTAAATCCAATGCTTTCTCTTAATTCCAGTAACAGAGTTCTTAATGTAGGAACTTGTTTTCTAACGATGTAAAATTCGTTAATTTTGTTACGAATAGCATCTATGTCGAAACTATCTAGGTCGGACACTGTGGGCTTGTGTGGCCGTTTTTTTCCTGGGGTATTCCAGACACCTTCATTTACTGCACCTTCCTTTTTTATTCTTTTTAATGTTGTGACACTCACTTCTGTAAAGAATGACGAAACAACGATTAGGTGCTGCATTTACCATAACAAATCATGTATCGACTAGCATAATTAGAGATACAATAAAAGAACAATAAGTGTGAGGACGCCGGCGTCCTCTTGGGTGTTCACAGTTTACCATATGTTATCTTTTTAAAACTTATGTACCTACCTACTTAATAAAAACTTACCTGTGATTGAAGCTATTTCATCCAAGTACTGGTTCTGGGTTCTTATCCTGTCTTTTTGTTCCAAATTTGTCAATTTTTCAATGGTTTTCACTATCTCATCAATCCCCGCTACATCTTCCAGATTTTCTGTAAAAGAAAATTAGTGTTAAAATTACAATGTAACATTTATATTAAGGTATGTTAAATAACTATACTGCATTATTGTAAAGCTATTTAACGTAATATAAACTGAATGTGGATTAAAATAGAGAAATAGTTGTGTAAAAAGATAAATATTAATTGCGATTTCAAACAAAGTATCAACTTCTGAGCGTCGTACTAACCTAAGAAATTCAACACCACACGTAAACAATCTTGTTTCACTTTGAATTCGGCGTCTTTCTTCTGTTGTTTTTCTTCAAATTTAGAAATCATGCGAAACAACACCTCCCTCACTCCACTTTTAATAGTTTTATTCATTCTTGAGTTAGAAAAATGCTCAACAAGATCACAACGAGTCATAAACAACACGCCATCTTGTTTTGACAAATTGAATTTGACATTTTGTCTAACATTGCCATATAAAAAGTCTGCAAATAATTCGAGTGTCTACTTTCATTGGCCAGACCTATAAAAGAATCATATAATAAAAAAAAAATAGAAATATTCTAATCAGTGCAGGAATTACACACAGAAACTGTATGCTCGCCACAAATGGCCCTCTTGCAGCCCTTGCAAAAATATTTGGTCTTGCGACGTTTTTTCGCTGGGCAATAACTGCAAATTTTTCGGTTTCTTGGTTGCTCTTGACTGGACTGTTCGTCAGAAACATCAATTTTTAGAATTTCGCCGATTATTTGCTTCAAATTACGCTGCAAAGTCACAGTGTTATATCGCTCCCGAAGCCAAGGTGCCATAAGTTCATCTGCCATTGCCAAGGCAAAATCCCTTCTTTTTTTAGGTTTTTTATTATTACGAATCTCGTTTGATACCTTTAGGACATAGGCATTAATTATAGATATGTTTAGTATACCGTAAAACAAGCACAGCGGCCATCGGTTGGTTTTACGGCTTGTGCTCATAACTGAACACATCTGATCCACTGTATCGACTGCTCCTTTTGTAGAATTGTAAAATTCAATAATTTCCGGTTTTTTTGAGCTGTTGCTAATAGCAGGTTGGTCATGGGTCGTAGATAGAAGGTAGGTATACGACTTTATTTGATTTTGGTTTGTGTGATACCAGAGTCATATCTTTGTCAAAGCCAAACATCGAAGTGCCTACTAGTCTATTTTTGTTGTTCTGCATTTCTTTCGGGATCTCACGTTTATTGCTTCGCAATGTACCCACGACTGTCAGCTTATAAGGTGGTTTTAGCAATTCTGTGGCCAGAGTAACTGACGTAAACCAGTTGTCCATTGTGATATTTCGATTTGATCCATGTATGGGTTTAGAGATCTCTTTGATAAAATAACTAGCCAATGGTTCGTTACCGGTGTTAGTGTTTTTTCCTAGATAAGGTACAGCGTTGCACATATATTTTGTATTACAATCCGCCATCATAACCAATTACAAACCATATTTGTTCGGTTTATTGGGGATGTACATCCTGAAGGGGCAGCGTCCTTTAAAACCAAGAAGTTGTTCATCTATCGTAACGTATGAACCTGGCTTGTACCATTGTTTACAATTATCAATGAATTTTTCCCAGAAATCCCTAATGAGAGCCAGTTTGTCAGATACCCTTCTTTGTTGCCTTGTGTTTTTATCGTCAAATCTCAAGCATCTTAGTAAGAAATCAAATCGTTCAGCACTCATGCAGCCCCTATAGGTGTTTGCACTTCTTTTTGTGTCAAGTAACATTCGAGTTGGCAAATGGTTACTTTTCAGGGCAGCAGATTGAATAAGTAGACCTAGTAAAGCCTTAACTTCATTTGCCGACGTCTGAGAAGTAGTGAATTTTGAAAGTTTGTACTTACTATTCTTTATATCAATCTCTGCATTTGTAAATTGCACGACGGCATCGATCATTTCTTCCGTCACAAAAAGCTGAAAAAGTTCCTTTGGCTCTGAGACCTCTTTAGCCAATCCTGAAGGACCAGGTACGATATGTATCACATTACGACTACTTGTACGTGTACGTGGGTCACGAGGCCTTGTTGACCATCTGTGTCGGTTCTTACCGTACAAGTTACGCTGGCTCGGCTGAATAACTGTCGGATGTAATTGCGGTACTTGTGATTGAGTATTGCTGCTGGATTCCACCTGATCCGTGTTTAGTGCATCATCATCAGAATCCAAAACTAACCTTCGATTTCGCCCGCGACTTGAAACTAACAATTCGTCCTCTGAAGAGTCTGAAGCTTCTTCTTCTTCACTTTCCTCAGAAGGGACATGTCGACGGCTCCTAAGTATACTGAGTCAACTGTCCTTCTAATAAGTTTACAGGACGGATATAAAAAGAGGAAATGATTATAATTTAAAAGGTTAAAAGAATCGAGAAAAAATACCTACGTATATTGAATTCAATATAATTAGGCCTTTCAACAGCGCAAAATTAATTTCACATGTTTTTATTAATTTAGGAGATATTGTACATACACTAGTATTAAGGCTCGACCGAGATGGGTTTTTCGTTCTCGGCCGAGACCGAGACCGAGACCGAGAATATAAAACTATCTCGGCCGAGACCGAGAGCCGAGACCGAGAATAGACATAGCGTGAAAAAAAAATTAACTTTTTAATACAGCACTAACTATTTAATTTATTAATAATCAAAGTTAAATAACATTATATTATAACATAAAAAAAGCAATTTCTCGGCATTTTCGCCTTTCAAAGAGTGGCGCCTCTCGTCATACAATTGTCCAGCTTTGCTAAATAGTTGTTCACTTGCTACGCTAGTAGGCGGCGCAGACAAAAACTTATTTGCTGCAGGCCTAAGCACCTTATAAGGTGACGAAAACCAATACTCAAAAATATTAGCATTTCTTTGCAGTCTTGGCTCTTTAAGAAAACTTTCTAGCGCTATTTGGATCACAGAGCTTGAACTGTATTCGTCATTGTCATTGGTCATTGGCTCGTCTTCCAACTCTATGGAATCATGAGCTGCCCATAAGTTGAATTGATTTGTTGCAGTCATGTTTGACGAGTTAGTTGAAGATGCCCTGGAAGTCGTCTCACGAGAACCTGATCCTACGTTTTCATTATGAGTTAGAGTCTCGATAATATGAAGCTTCGCTGAGTTAACTTCGCTTTCAGTTAAATATTTGGTTTTAAACCGTGGATCGATCAGTGTTGCAGTAACTAGTGGCAAACAACTTTTAACAAATGAAAACCGCTGATTAAGTGCATCCAGTAGCTTGCCCTTCATCGTCTCTGCGTGATTTTCATTATCATTTATCATTTTCCTGGTCATTATTTTCAGTATTTTGTGTTGGCGCCAATTTTCCATTTAACATTGCTACCAACGGTATTACCACTGAAACACAAGACGAGTCAGAAGAGATATCCAACGTGGCTTGGTAAAAGCATTGCAAAACGTTCACTATATCTTTCATGAAATTCCATTCATCACTGTGTAGCATAACTATATTTGTATATATAAAACACACGCATAAATAAATGTAAATATGTAAAATAAATAAACAATACCTATACCTGTATAAATAATAATGATTGTCAGTGTATATGTAAATGTAAATGTGAATGTTAGCAGTAAATAAGAAATTGTAAATCTGTAAGTACGCACGGACAAGCGAACCAAGTTTCGTATTAGATAACGGAACGGCTGGCCGGCCGATCGCACCGTTGTTTGCGGCGCGCGGAGGGGGCTTCCCTCCGCCGCGCCGCGCACACAATATATTCAGCTCCGTCGGCCCGCCGCTTCACTTTTTTTACTCGCCAGATCTCCTTGATACTAGTACTTACTTGTTCCGCTGACGTGCTCATCCTAATCATCTCGCTATAGTAAACTACCATCTTTCAACTGTGCTTTTCTGTCCGTCTACTCCTTCGTACTTCAAGCGGTATTCTTTCTACTGTGTTGCTTAACTTCATTCTACAATAAATCTTTCTCCATCTACCGTGCCAGTGTAAAAACTTTTATTTATCCGCCTACCGCACACCGAGCAACCTCGTTAAATTGGTGACCCCGATCAAGAACACGAAGATGACGGACAAAGGTACGAGCAACGTGGCTGCAGCAGGCCAAGATGGGCCAGAACTATTTCGCGTGGGCGTGCGGGTGCCGCCGTTCTACCCCGAAAAACCGTCACTCTGGTTTTCACAAGTGGAAGCACAGTTCGCGCTCTCGAACATCAGGGCGGATGAAACGAAATTCTTCTATATCACGGCGAACTTGGACCCGCAATACGCATCCGAGGTAGAAGATATCATCAATGACCCACCACCTACCCACAAGTACGAAAAAATCAAGGCAGAGTTAGTCAGGAGAATGTCAGCGTCGAGGGCGAAGAAGATCAAGCAATTGCTGATGCATGAAGAGCTTGGCGATCGGAAACCGTCACAATTCTATCGCCACCTTTTGAATCTCGCTGGACCGGGCGTGCCTGAGGAGTTCCTGCGCACCATCTGGTCAAGCCGACTACCGAGCGGGACGCAGGCCATTATCGCCTCGCAGTCCAAAGCCGACATAGAGGAGCTAGCAGAGCTGGCAGACCGCATCGCTGACGTCGTCGGGCCGCAGGTAGCATCAACAGCAGCCATCGCCGGAGGGACAACTACGCCTGGCGCAGATCCGGAAATAGCCATGCTAAATAAGAAGGTAGATATTTTAACGGCGAAAATCGAACGAATGTCGCGGCCGCGCGGCCGATCCAGCAGCCGGACGCGCCATCGTTCAAGGACACGGTCGCAGTCAAACAGCAGCAAGTACCCTCTTTGCTGGTACCATTACCGATTCGGGGATCGTGCCAGGAAATGCTACCCACCCTGCGATTACAAACCGCCGGAAAACACCAGGGGCAATCAATAATGGCGACCGACGATTGTCCGAACACTGGTCGCCTATTCGTCACCGATCGACGATCGAAAACACAGTTTTTGGTCGATACCGGCAGCGACCTTTGCGTCTACCCTCGGTCGGCATTATCGAGACGACATGAGTCAACGGAGTACCAACTTTGTGCCGCTAATGGCACACCTATTAAAACATACGGGTACATTAATTTAAATTTAAACTTGGGGTTGCGCCGTGACTTTGCTTGGCGATTTATTGTAGCAGACGTTACGAAGGCGATAATAGGCGTGGATTTTCTGTCTCACTACAATTTAATTGTTGATTGCAGGAACCAGCGGCTAATTGACAGCCATACTACCCTCGCGACCCCGGCTTCACCTACACGATCGTCAGATATTGTTTCCTCGGTCAAGGTAATTATTGGTGACACCACATACCATAACATACTGCGGGAATTTCCTGACATCACACGACCACATGGCATACACCGTGCATCAACGCACAATACAGTCCATCACATACAAACTACACCTGGACCACCTGTTTCATGCACACCACGCCGCCTGGCCCCTGATAAACTGAAAATAGCCAAAGAGGAGTTTGACGCAATGCTGAAAGACGGCACCGCCAGACCATCAAGTTCACCATGGTCATCGCCATTACACCTGGCTCCTAAAAAGACGCTCTATAAAGTTTGATAGAGCATTCGTCCTCGAACCAGCAGAGGCATGTGAATTGAAATGACTCTCTCTAAGGTGAGGGTAATCAGCATGTATAACTGGAGCATAAAGCCCAGCCATATTGAAGTTGTCGTTTAAGGTCGCGTTCCAACCACCGGGACCTTGTCCAGCAGGTGTAGTGCAGCAAAAGCCACGTGCCATGTAATGTCCTGCTTGAATACGACGACGATGAAAGCATTCTATATTTGCCTGATTCGCAGATGAAGATCCTTGCGCTCCAAAACTATGAACTGCGACGTTACGGGAATATAACGGAACTGCTGCATCGTTAATTGGCCCTGAAGACTCGACAAATAATAAATTTACAGCTGTTACTTTATGTTGTATCTTCTCAATAAAATTTAATCCTTTTTCATTTTTTTCTCTCCTGAATTCTACGACCTTAAAGCGGTCCTTCAACTCCGCCAATACGGTGTAGACCCGTTCTTGCAACAATGAAACAACTTTGTACCTCCCCTCAATCGTATCATCGTTTGGGAAGGCTATGCCATGTAGGCGTGAGGTTGCGCCTCCATTCTGGACATCGATTGGCTCAAATCCGAGCAAGTTTCTGTTTGGTACCAAATTTCCAGGAATTAACGCCTCTGGAAGTGGTAGGTAGTTCGCCTGATTGTTGAGTGAGGCGGTGACTCTATTTGCTGAGACTAACGGAGAAAAATAGCACTCATACGTGTTATGATTGTTTGCGGCTAGTGGTCCGAATGATCCACTAGGTTGCTCAGCTCCATCGATCATAATTGGTCCTAGCGGAATTGCCGTCGCTGGAAGGTTCATACTAATTTCTTTTCCATCTTGAGTGATAACTGACGCTATATGTGAAATGTAGTCAACTACCGCTTGTGGTAAAACTTGATAGTCAGGAAGAACTTCCCTGACATCAGTCCTGATATTAAGAACGTTTTGGCCTGCCTGGCGCGCTGCTTCTAATATTTCCAAATTCAAATGTACTATCATTGCATGTGAAAACATGCTTAGAGGTAAGCGCTCATGTAGACGGGGGTCGATACCGCGCATCTTCTCGTATAGTTCATTAATCAAGGGCATAAACCCTGAATATTCAAAATTTTGACAGTAAATATCTTGCGCAATTTTATACTCGTTCGCCTTGTTTCTATGATCCAAATTATAATATATTCGTTAATGTAAAATTGTAAACTCTCATAATTTGTGAGATCGAATTAGTGTTCGATTATGACTTACTAGTGTTCCCCGCGGCCTCGCTCCTGTGGCGCACCATACAGGACCCGTTTACGGAATAAAAATTGCCTATGTCTTTCAGGAATAATGTAGATTTCTACTGGTGATAGAATTATCAAAATTGGTTAAGTAGTTTTTGAGTTACAAACAAACAATGAAATCTTTCCTCTTTATAATGTTAGTATAGATAATAACGATACCATACAATGTCATCACAATCCTTAATTTTGTCCCAGGATTTCGAAACCTGTACCATTTGTTTTTGTAATACTTCAGACCGAAGCTACCACTTATTCTCACTATGGAAGTATAAAATGTAAAAGTACAATAACAAATCTCTTTATGTTGTGCTGGTTGGAATTCGCATACTTATTTAGAACCTAAGAAAAAAAAAGACAATCCATTTTAGCTATATCAGATATCAAGCGAATCAGTACGTTTGTACTGATTCGCTGGTGAGATCTTAATAATCCTAAGTTGATTAATGTAATACCTGATATTTTTTCTTTAGAAAATCTATTTACAATAGCCCGGTGATAGAACTACTCCGCCTACCGCACACCGAGCAACCTCGTTAAAACTGTTAATTTTTAGTATGCCTCCTTTTTCAATACGGTATAGGTTCAAAGCATTTTTTTGCTCAAGCATTCGTTCCATCATTAAGTAGGTGCTATTCCACCGAGTTTCGACATCTTGAAAAAGTGCATGCTCCGGCAAATTTAAGGTTTTTTGAAAGGTACTTAAATGTCTTCGAGCTTGTTCACTCCTGTGAAAATGTCCCACTACTTTATGACATTTTTTTATCAGCGCTTCAACTTCTGCGACCGAAAAAATAGCATCATGGATTGTCAACTGCAAAGTATGAGCAACACAACCCAACGATGTGAATTCTGCTACTCGAGTGGCGCGAACCATATTGCGAGCGTTGTCTCGTACAGCCAAGTGAACTTTTGTTGCGATGTTGTAAGTTTCGGCAATTTCTTTGAGTTTTTCTGCTATATAATCGCCAGTGTGGTCGTCTTCCAGAACAGTCGCAGCCAGCACTACTTTAAGGCGCTGTTCTTTCCTCACGAAATGGGCAGTAAAACTCAGAAGCGAACAAGTTTTTGTAGGATTTGACCATATGTCAGTAGTAAAACTTATCCAATCAGCTTCCATTAACAGAGAGACCACTTTGGCTTGAACCTTTTCATAAGTTTCAGGCATTAACTGACTGCGAAAATATTTTTCAGACTTCAATTTGTAACGTTTTGGGCCAGCTGGATCAGCAAAATTCAAACGTTTAAATCCTTCACCTGACACTGTAGTGTAAGGTTGCATGTCCACAATTATGTAATCCATAATTCCTTTATCAATTCGTTTGACAATCTGGTGATCATCCGGCCATTTAGCTGAAGGCGGATGAGAAATTAATTGTTCTATCGTAGCTTGATGCTTATTATCATAATCAATATTAAGGCGTACGGGCTTTGAAATAGCCGGTTTTAAACTATTTTCGTGAGCAATTTCAGCCAATTTATTTTCATAATGTTCATATTCGGATGAATGATATTTCGATAGATGCAGTTTCAAACCTTTGATAGTCTGATGTTTGGGCTGAGGACTACCTAATGACACCGTTTTACTGCACGACTTACAAATAGCCTTCGATGGATGTAATGCAATATTTTTTTCAAAATATTCCCAAATAGGGTTTACTTTTGGCATATTTAGTTTTTATCTGCAACAATACAATATTATACCATCTTAGTAAACATAAATATTAAACACATTAAATCGAAACAAAACTGAAAAAACAGCACCTGGTAAGTTTGTCGTTTAAACAGAAATAGGTACTTAGGTCGTCAACTTTTATCAAAAAAATTCTCCGTTAATTTTAATAAGAAATTAGGTACTTAACCTACGTACCTAACGTAGGTATTTGATTTTAGCAAAAAGCTTTGCAATTGCTGTAGGTACCTATCGACAAACGAAACATGTTTGTTTATGTTTAGTATCTTAATTGTACCTTACGTATTATCAGCAAAATACATACGCATTAAGTCACAAAACCCTATCAATCTGTAAAATATATTTATTTAATTTACGTATATTATTCCTAAAACCACTTACCCACTCTATATTCCACCGCAAAACTATAAGTAGGTAGGTAAGTAATGATCTTGCTTTCACCAAACCAGTGTAATTAATCAATTTACAAGTATCAACAACAAGAAATCACAGCAACTAGCAACACAATCCTTAAAAAAGAACTTATTTTAATTTACTGCATTAACAAACTTTCATCATGTTACTATTGTAAACATAAACCACAAATTATTATTTCGAATACTGCACGAACGGAGCGAAGGCGGTCGGCCGAAGTTCGGCAACCGAGACTTCAACCAATCAGAATTCAGCTCTCTCATGCACTTACACCAATCGACTTCGCGCTGCGGCGCGTGGCCACGCGCGGCAAAATTTGAATGCCGATCCGAACAAAGTTACAATCTCGGCCATGACCGAGAATCTCGGCTATATCTAGCCGAGAACCGAGACAAATTTCTCGGTTGGATTTGTAGCCGAGAATGCCGAGACCGAGACCGAGACCGAGATCTCGGTCGAGCCTTAACTAGTATACATCGATTAATTATTGTATGTTAAACATGGATTAACTACCACTTATATTTTTATACGACGTATTATTGAATCTACGTTTTGGGAACATAATTATTTAGTAAGTGTGGTATAAAATATTTAATATATTTATTAGATTTCCTATATATAAAATATTTTTTTCATAAACTTATATTTTGTTAAAATAAAATAAGTTGACTCACTTTACGTGGACTAGATTTAAATGCAAACCATCCTTATAGTTGAGTCAAGTGTGTTACAATAGGTAAAATAATAATCAAAGACTTCATAATTTTGTATTTTTTTTATTTCTAATAAAAGAGATCTCAAAAAGTATTGGTTACATTAACAAAACTTAAAGACTTCCATAAAGTTAACAAAAAACAACATCAATGCTAGTACCTTGGTCTTTACCGATTCATTGCCACCTTCATTTTCGTGAACATTTCAGCCAGGCCCCATTCATTGGTCGGTGGCTCACCATTTGAGTCATCGGCCTCCCTGGAGGATGACTCAACTGATGAGTCATTGGCTCCTTGTAATGATTTAATGCTTTTCGCCATCATTTGAGCCAGTCTGACAACCAGAAACGTGTTACTGTGTTCTCCTATTCGAATTTGTGGATATTAAAAGTGAATATGGCGTTTCAAGGTAGTATTTTTTGATTTTAATGAAATATTGCAGAGGTAGTAAACATTTTAGTAACCTTACCTACATGTATTCAATCATTATTTATTATTGTAATATTATTTGTAGATAATCAGGACTACGACGATTTTACTGAATGTAGCCAGGCAATGTTTACTGATTTCCATGATCAACAAAATGAAGATAAGGAAAATCAAGGTTTTCCAAGCTGTAGTCAATCGATTTTACAAAAAAGTATACCAAAGAAGCGTCCATTCACTGAATCTCGTAATAGTTGCAATGTAGTTTCTAACAACAGTTCAGATACTAGCATTGAAGAAATTTTGGACTCTGATGAAGACGAAGATATTAAAAGAAAAAAAATAGTTTTCATATGAATGAAAATAAAATGAATAATGAGGTCTCTATAGAAAAAAAAACAGAACATGTTTGCTGTGCAGCAAAAAAATATTTTAATGCATTATTCTCTAAGGATTTGACAGCAGAATTGAATACACAAGATGAGTTGCCTCCAATTTATGCTCAGTTTGAGCATGATTTAGGCATAATGCTTGCTTTTAGGTTGAGAAATGTACCAGCAGACAAACCTTTAGAGTGTTATGAGAAACTAATTTATACTGTTAGACAATATGAAGGGAAAGAATAAAGAAAGATATTAAACAAGACATTTATTAATAATAATATAATAAGAATAACTAATTACATGATTCATGTTTTTTAAAATCAGGTAGGTACAATTTTTTTACATTAATTTGTATATTATAATCATATTCTGATGGCAGTCATATTATGGTGATGACTAATCAACAAAGAATAACTAGTTTAATAACAAATCAACCAAGAAAATATTAATTAGTTTAATAATTGTGATACGATCTAAAACAATTCCCCAGACATAACCCAGGAAAGCCTGGGCAATCTGGGCAACCAAAATAAACTTGCACTCTTTTTTTTGATGTATTATAACACTGTCTACATCTCTTCCTAATTTTTTTTCCACCTGTTTTAGGCAAATGGTCAGGCACATGAACCCTACCTGGCACAGAACATCTTTCTACGCTTGGTTTCTTAGGCAAGAGAAACTATAATTTGAAGCCTAAAATCATACAAACTAATCTTTGTTTCTCTGTCTAAATTAAACAGTAAAAAAACATGAATTATGTTAATTTGAATCACATGAATGATAACTTTTTTATACCACCTTAATGTTTTATGTTCAGCACAATAGTAACTCAACAGTTGATCATGTTTATCAATGGCTCTCATGTATTTATTATTTTTGACTTGCACTTTTGGTTTAAAGGAAATATTTCCATATTTATTTTGGGTTGGTATATATTCACTAGTATGCTCTGTACTTACAAAACTAATTTCTCTCTTGTCTTTCCATTTAGTAACCGTAACATTTTTACTATTGTGCATAATGCATGCTTCATTTGGCTGTAATCGGGTATTCATGACTTGTGCAGGATTGCCTTTTCTATTAAATTGTAACGTACCAGTTAAATAAGTATTTTTATTTAACAATTCTTCAGCCATACCTACACTTGAATAATAATTATCCACATATAAAGAGTGGCCTTTATGAACGTAATTGCTCATTAAAACACGCATTACTTTTTTTACATGGTCTCTTCCACCCACGACTTGGTCTTGAGACCCAGCATAAAAATGTATTTGCATGCAAATACCGTGCTTATCTGCTAACATATATATTAGTTTATACCATACTTATGGACTTTATTTTTAAGGTACTGACGGAAAATTAAACGACCGGTCCATAATATCATCGACTCATCTATTGCAATCTCTCTAGCAGGGTAATATAAGTTTTCCATCGTTTTATTAAATAGTTCGATTAATGTTTTCACTTTACTGAGGCTTAGGTTTCCTGCTTCTGTTTGTACATTAAGTGCTCTCAAAATCATACAAAATCTATTTCTTGACATGTACTTGGAAAACGTTAAATCAAAAATATAATGTTTCTTCCAGTAATCAGTCAATCTATTCAATTTAATGACACCCATAAGCATGACTAATCCTAGAAACACCTTAAACTCCTCTATTGTCACTGGCTGCCATCTACGAAACCTTGCATAAGGACCGCTGGCATTTCTTTTAAGAATATCTCCATTTCTATTTGTACACGTCAATAAAAGAGTGTAGAAATCCATATTAAATAAAATATTAACACGTTCGCAGTCCAGTGTACCCTATGCGGTACACGCGGAGCGATTCCGCCGAGTCCGTGTACCCTATGCGGTACACGAGGCCACTATAACTATATGGGCTCTGCAGCCATGGACTTATGAAATTTGTTAGTGTATCGTTCCTGGACTTGTGACAAGGGTTCTATTAGACAAGAAAAACCAAAAACATGACTTATTTTTTTTAATATAACGTTGTCACAGCACAAAATGAAACGAGTTAGTAGAAAAGATATAATGTTTTATTGGTGAACTGCAACTTTAGGAAAACAATCAATACAATATGCCTTTTTACATTTTTTACATCGTGATGACACCCTTTTGGCTTTGGCGCGTGCATACGAAGTGAGTCTTCCTTCGTCGAGGAGCTTTTGGTAGCATCCCACGCAACGTCTTCGTATAAAACGAGATCCTTTCTTGCCAAAGGTTTCTAAAAAATGTTCGTTACTCAACAGCGAACTTGAACTGGATGAAATCAGCCTTCGAGATGATCCTGAAGACCCAGGATTTGCTTGAGACGTTCGCACCGTCGTCGTGGAGGAACGTGAAGTTCCTGGTCTATGTTCAGAGTCATTTGAATGCTGTGAAACTTCAAGTTGTAATAACTTTCTCACAATAGCTTCATGTGCTGCTAAAATGGTAAGCTTCTCTTTTCTTCCAGGGTGCATCTCGTTGTATATTATCGTAGAATTCACTACTGCTATGGATAGTAAATCGGTTGCTACCTTTTTATACCATACAAGAGTTTTCCTTATAGGACTATTGTAGCTGGCCATTTGATCAGCTACGTCTATACCCTTTTTTCCTTTGTTGTAACTTAGGATCATGTTGGGCTTTAGCTTAGGTACACGTCCAGATGTGAAGGATAACTCTTTACCGTGGCAAGTCGATAACGTCAAAACATCCCTTTTGTCCTTCCATTTTAGGACGGTCACGTTTTCATTCTTTTGTTTTACCGCAATCTCTCCTGTCGATAATTTGGCGTTGATGACGTCTTTGGGCAAGCCTCTTCTTATTTTTTTTAGAGTACCACAAACGCATGTCCACACACTCGATTTATTATTTTTCCTATGAAGATTATAAGCAAATCCGACATGTAGTAACGTTCTTCCACCTAGTTTATTTGAAATTATTTTGTAATTGGTTTGTGCTAAACCCCGTGAAGGACCTGGACTTGCCATTTTGAGTTAACATGACCGACTAAACTTTCTTATCAGTAACATATTGCAACTATGTGGGAAAGGGATAGAAATAGTGCCCATCGCTATGTTTGCTATTTTCACTGTCCGTCACCCTGGACTCTATTGTTTTCAACCCTATCTTTCCCTTTCTTTGACTACCTATCTCTTTCTTTTAGAATTCGATCTGGCTATTGTGTAAAACCAGTTTGGCCGGGCACGGGCGCCTCGTTTAGACAAAGTACAAAGTAATGCATCTAAAGTAAATAATTGTAATATAGTAATAAAGTGAATATCCTTGTAGCATGTTTATAGTATCCAATATTGTGTTAGTTAGAATACTTATTTAGTAAGTTTGTCTACGTATTTGGTTCCGAAACACTTTTTTCATCGTCTGTATCTAGTAAAAAATATTTTTATTTCGGCGAAATCAACTATAATAACTTAATTTAAAATCGGGGGCTTCCACCACGGGGGCAAAACACACCGGGGGCGTAACCCACGGACCCAAATATTCTGTAAAATGAAGGGCCAGGTCTGATATTCACGGAAATGTTTAATGAGATCTGAAAAATGGTAGTTTAAGTGATATTTTTTTTTTTTAATATCCGTTTTTATACAATTTTGGTTTGACTCACCAATTGAGCCATCGGCCTTCCTAAAGGATTTTTAATGACTCAACTGTTGAGTCATTGGCCATGAATCGGTTAAAGAAATAGGAGGTAATTAAATTATTAGATATTATCTATTTATTAATTGCTTAAAATCACAATAATATAAGAACAGTCTCACAGCTCCGTAACTTGGTCCTACTTTGCACCAAAATTTGCTCCAACTTTTTTTTTTAGTCCACATCTTTTTAAATCTTGCCTAAATCAGTAATGTGATGGATTGTGTATATAATAGTACTATTAAAGTTTAACCTAAAATTAAATAAATTATTGTATTTGGTGACCAAGTTTTTTATTTTTTTTATTTCTTTTGGAGCAAAGTAGTTCATAGGCAGGGGGTAACTTTGCACCGTAATTTTTCTTCACAGGTTTGTCATTTATATTTCAATGGAGCATAGTTTTATTTAGTCATTTTTACTTTGCTCCGATAGGACAGGGTAATAGAAAGCAGATGTGTTATAAAATCACCTTTATTTACGAGAGATCAATTAAAAATCACATTTTGTTTTGGCATAGGATCATTTTTTCTTAATTATTACAGTTATTAACTACAATATTTGAGTTGGTAAATATCAAACGCCAATACGTCCGTGATAAGTAAAACGGAGACAAGACCATATTTTTGTTTATGTCTTCTTTCTGTAGTATTTCCTTGTCTATTACATTTTATTATTCCATACGCTAATAATTATTATCCCTGGCAACTTTTAAATTTAATGGATTACTGTAAAAACCTGCTAAAATCAACAAAACTAGTTTGGACATATTGGATTCTGATTTAAGTCAACGGACATACCTGATTTTGATGAACATTGATACTTGGACATACTTTACTTTGTTTTAAATTTCCATTGACTGACGTCATATTTAGGGTTGCCCACCCAATACAGCAAAATAATAAAACAATACTAATAAAGGCAAAACGGGCTTTGCAATTTTTTATTAATTTTTTTAGAAACATGAAAAATCAGCACGTAAATAATTATATACGTAGTCACTACATACTAGTAATCACACAAAATCAATAATTTCTTCGTTCTCTACATCTCCGAGGCCTACTTCGCTTTCACAATCACTGTCTATAACAATATTGTCTCTCGTAAGTACTTTTTTATAATAAAATAGTTCTTCCAAGCCTTGCCATTCATTTCCATAGTGCTTCGTCAAAAGATTATTGACATCACTTAGTTTTGTTGCTTTTACGGGAACTCCGACTGGTATAGAATTCAAAGTTAACGCATTTAAGCTCTTTCCGCGTTTTGTCAAAGATTTACTGTCACAAGTGTCATTTCTATATGACAATTCACCACGAACGAAAACTTTATTCCTATTAGCTTTATGGAAGATTATTCTTTTACACTTGCTGATTTGGAAGTGCCAAGATTGCGTACCTTTGAGAAATTCTTTGCTTTTTCTTTCCAGTCATATACAGTTACATGGGTTGCTAAAGAGTGAATAGTTCCGTGTTCTTCAATAATATTTATGTATTCACTTGGCTTAATTATGTTCTCTTTTTTCTTTACAACTCTTTCAATTAAGGCGAACACCCTATCGGCGGGCAAAAAAGAGTGTCCTGTTACAGGAAAGACCATTTCAATATCTTTAATACATGTATTTGTCTCAAGAAGCCATTTCATAACCATGGTGATTATAATAGAATTCTTATTCTGGCCGCCGCAGCCATCTGATACCAGCCTTATTTTTCGAACACCAGATAAATCTATTGTATTCATGCAGTGATATAAAGCTGAACAGATTTCGTTTGAACCTTTAGCCGCCTCGTCTTCTGTCCAAACGTAAGCATGGATGTTATTAGGCGTCAAGGATACGTGGGAAGTACCAATAACTATAGTAAAATTGTATAAATACAGTTGCCTAGAATAGTACGTGGATTGGTCGGGAATTTTCGGTAACGGTAGATTTTTTTCACAATCAAAAGATATTATAAGAACACCGGGGGTTTCTTCTTGTAGCATTTTAAAAAACTGTTTAGCGCGCAGCTTATGGATTCTATGTTGTGTTATAAGTTCTTGTTTTGCGGCTTGCGAAGTCTCAACTTTAATTTTTTCGGTTAATTGAAGACAAGTGGAACACACGTCGGTTTTCGGGCTACCAAATCCTATATTAAATCGGGAGTTAAATATATTTCGGAAAAAACCTTGTTTCACTCCAAATCCTGGCAATGCCTGGTCATTGTACATGTCAAACATTTTTTTAATGTTTAGATCGGGATGAAGATATTGCCGTACTTTTATTTGGTCTCGACAATAGTGGCTCTGTAACGGTTTGAAACTTTTTATAAATTTTTCCACTGCTTCTTTTTTTGACGCAAAAGCAAATTTTTTTCTATCGCCTCCTCTGTTTTCTTTAGCCAAGCCACCAGTTTCGTAGTGTCTTTTGGCTACACCATCTATCCTAGATGGTTTTAGACGTAAAGCCCGTAGAAAAGTCTTCTTACATATTGGTATAAGTGCTTTAGTGTTGCTGTAAGGGATATAAAATTTAACCACAAAAGCCCTCGGATTTTTGGTCCCTGATCTCGGACGATATCGTTTTACTTTTGTGACAGTCATATACTTAAGTAAGTAATTGTCTTGTTCAATTTTTGATATATTTTCATATAGTTTTTTGTGAAAGTAAAAAAGGTCTCTGCCTGTGAGTGACATACATTTCAGACTTCGTGAGCTGTGTCTGCAAGGTGGCTTTTTCGGCAAACCCGCTGGTGAATACCTTAAAAATAAGATATACACGTTTAAGTGCATGCCATTCTAATTCTTACAGTACTTTCACTAATCACATCATACATCTGCATACAGCGCTATCTAGCCCCAAACTAACCAAATTAATGTTTGTAATATGGATACTAAACAACTGATATTATAATACCTAAATACCATTTTTTTTGTAAATACATACATAGATTTTATCTAGATAAAAAGTAGCCTAAGTCCGTCTCCTGGACTTCTCTACCTATATACTAATATTTCTTCCATATCAGTTAATCCATTGCGACGTGATTGAGTAAAAATAAACAAACAAACTTCAGAAATAAAGCAAAGTCTATAATTAATTCATAAAAATCCCTACAATACTACAAAATCAAATCATAGGTACAAAAATGCTGTTGTGCGCTGGCAACCCTATACTCAGGCAAACGATACTATGAAATTTTAACTCACAATTTCTGTTTTTTCTGCGCTTTCTTCTGCTGCGTCTTTATATTACTCCGTTTCCTTGCTTTACTAGGTTCAACAATGTTCACATTTGAATCCATTTTCACTAATGTAAACCAATTAAATCGAATTTAAACTGCGGAGCGGCGCCGGAGTTCGACAGAAAACAAAAACACTATGGCCGTCATAATGGCCGACCGCTAACTGTGATTGGTTCATTTGGACGTATCAGATTTTGATGTGAATGTTTTAGGGGACGTACTAGCTTTTGAAATAAAACTATGTTTTTGTGTAAGGTTTTCGTTGTAAAAATGTGGACATATTGGAAAATGAAATTTATACAAATGCAGTTTTTTTTTACTCTTTATTTTGTTACAAAAAAGTCATTTTATGGTCTATGGTGGACATATTGGCGTTTGATATTTACCAACTCATTTTGTAAATAATTAAAAAATAAACAATATTTATTTGTTTTGCTCTAGCACAAATTATCAATAAGTAAAACAATCATATAAAAGATGAAAAAAATTATCAAAATCTTCTATTAACTTAGGTGCCCCATATTTGGTTCAGTTCTGGCACGGAATAAAAAAAAATATCAAAATCTTCTATTAACTTAGGTGCCCCATATTTGGTCCAGTTCTGGCACGGAATAAAAGTCTCTGCGTCCAATTTTTTTCGGTGTGTTTATGCTGCCAAGTACATCATTCCATGAATAGTACAATTCGTCTTTAGGAAGAGGCCACTTCCAGTTCTTCAAAGAACGCTTCATTGATGATATAACAGCCCCATTTTTATTGATTTTTATAATCACGCCGGGAAACAGCTCACCTTCGTATTTAAAAATGACATATTGACCTTCTTTTTTGACCAAGGGCTGTAACGCTAGATTTTCTGAATCTATAGAATTTAAAATGTTGGGGTCTTCGTTTTCAAGGTCACTTAGTGGCCCTTCAGAGGAATCTCTTAGAGACATTCGATCATCACTTTCGCTGCTATCACCATTAATAATAGCAGAAGACGTACTGGGGACGGATTCTATTTCACCAGTTGTCGGCGAAACAAGCATCTGATCCGCTACACTTTTGCCTGGTATTAACTTTAGCTTTTTTCTGCCTCTGTTGGTTGCTACACCCTGAGTCCATGCATTTCTCTTTATTTCCAGGCTTTGTATAAAAGAATCATTAATTGCCTCAGTGTTAATTGCATAGGGTAGTCTATCTAGGAGAGGTTTAGCATCTAAAGGATAGATCCCGCATTTTGTAAATCCGGCTTTGAGGTTATTAGCACTGTTCAGGGTTATTGCATCCGTTAAACGTTTTAACATTTGAGGGAAAATACCCTTTGGGAGAACTGCATTCTTATACCCACTCGCACTAGATTTCCAGTCGGACAAAATGGACCTCCAAGCAACTTTCAGTGGGCGGAAGAACGCCACATCTAGTGGCTGTGTTAAATGAGTACTGTTTGGTGGTAGACAAAGAAATGTTATGTTGTTTTCTTTACATTGATTAATAACATCGAGAGAAATATGGGAAGATAAGTTATCTCCTATGATGACTTTCTTTCCTGGCAGTTTTTTCAATCTAGGTAACAATTGCGATTGAAACCAATCAGTAAATATGCTCATATCAAACCAGCCACTTTGGCTACAACTATAGCGAGTCCCTTCAGGTCCACCTTCCGTCCACGTTGTCCATAGACAGCTAGACTTATAAACGACGAATGGAGGAAGTAATTCGCCTTCAGCGCTTCCACAAAACATAATTGAAATACTGGATTTTGAGGAATTTCGTAGAAGTTCCGGGTACTTGGTGCCTCTTTGTATAATCACTTTTTTATTGCCGGGATCATCCGTTACGTTCGTTTCGTCGTAATTCCAAATATTACTAGCTGGCACATCCACGAGCTCTTGTCCAAGATGTTCAATGTATTCAGTTAAAATGTCTGGAGTGATGGCGGCCCTAGCTCGCCTAATATTTGCAGCAAAGCGTCTGGATAAATCAGGGTGGCGACGTAAAAATGACGCGACCCATTCCGTACCCGGCAAATTATTTTTAAATCTTATAACAGTTCGTCCAGTTTTGTCAAGATAAGCTTTTACGATATAACGAAAATCAATTTCAGATAAGGGGAATCCGTACGTTCCCATCAATTTAATGCAACTAGAAAACTGTGATTCTTCTTCATCATCGAAAACTTGCGGATGTCCTGGTGGTTTCACGGCTGTATTATTTTTTCTGGCTTTAATGTAATTAATTATCGTCCTTCTAGGAATATTAAAATGCTTTTCAGCTTCTCGTTGGGTCATGGCTTTATTTTCTAATGTCAAAAGACATTCTTCTAATTTTTCTTTGCTATACGCTTTGTAGCGCCTTGCGTCAGCTCGTCTTTTATATTTTCTAGGCATGTTTCTAGCCTAAAACAAGTAAAATACATAAATAAATAAACATAGATGGAAAAATTAAAGTGTGGGTATTCTTTGCTCCAGGCGCATTATAACCTCAAAACTTGGCGCAAAGTATACCCAAGTCAAAAAAACTGATGCAAGAAATGCAATGTTGGCATTAAACACAAAATATCACCTGAATCTGATAGTTTAGAAAACACGTTAACTAATTAAATGCGACTGTAATAGTTTAAATCACAAGTTTATGAGATGCAAATAGATTTTACTCACTTTTATTTTTTCACCTCGAAGAGCGATGTATTTCTACCACACACAGAAAAAAATAATGGCTGACTTTGACATCTGTTAACTTTGGTGTTGCTAGATTAAGAACAATATTTTCAGATAAAAATATTGGATTCTACTAAATACTAGAGTATCAGTACGCAAAATCAGATTTAATCATTTTTCGGAAGTGGAGCATTTTTACCACCTTAGGAGCAAAGTAGGACCAAGTTACGGTACTCAATAAATTGGTATGAAAATCAGTCTCAAAAATTTACTTACGATGTAACTAGTTAATAATTTTATAAAAGAAAGATGAAAAACATACTTTTACTTATTCCGAATCGCTATCAACCCTATTACTGTCAACTTTAACCAAATTAGAAAAAAACAAGTGATATTCCTTAGGTATCAGCAATTTGTTGCACATGTCCATTAAATCTTTATATTTATTTTTATCTATTGGGATTGGCTTATTGTAAGCTGGGCAAAGATCATTTAAATCAATATTAAGGGCAGTTTTATTACGTGTTGCTTTGGGTTTATTAGCACAATCAATCCAGTTATAAGAATCTTCTAAATAACTAGTTTTATAAAATAATTTGTAAGGATTTTCTGGCTCAATTTTTATTTCGGTAACTTTATTCCATTGGACCTTAGATTCATCACCGGCAAAAGTCCAGTTGTTGACCCTATTAAGCATTGTTTTGAAGTCCATTACAAAATCTTGAGACACTTCGGTTACCTTGTAAGGTTTATCGTCGGTTTTGACGCCGTATACCATTGGGCAGGCGTATAAAGTATTTTGTCTTTTGTCTGCCTTTCAATTAGTGCGTGCATACTGTCACCTTCATTTTGTGTGTGACCAACAATCAGAAAACGGTGACTTATTTGTATTTTGTATTTGCAACTGGCCATCATGTACATTAAAAAAACGATTCTATTGCGATTCTGACCACCGCAGTTGTCCGACCAGAATCGGTAATCTTTAATACCTGTCCCAACTGTTTGTTCAATAAATTTATACACACAGCTAGCAATCTCATTCGCTCCTCTTTTAGCAGTTTGTTGGTGCCAGGAAAAACAATAACCCTGACGACATCCTATATCAAAAATTGTGAAATTATAAATGGTAAGTTTACGTTTGTAGTAAAATGTGCCAACGTTCCCATGGGGTACATTCAAGCACTTTTGGAGATCATAAGCTGCTGCTAAGACTTCAGGTTTCTGTTGTGCTAGTTCTTTGTGCTCTGCCTGTTTTGCTGTCTCTTGTTCTGTATGCTGTTTATTATTTTCAAATATGTGACATTCTTCACACATATCTTTTTTCGGCTTATGGAAACTAATGTTTAGGTTTTTGTTAATAATATCACGATATTGCCGCACGCTTTTTGTCTTATTTGTGTACTGATTGGGATCAAACCATTCTTCGTACATTTTGTACATTTTCGGAAACGATAGAGATCCGTCAAGATACTTTTTGGTGGAATCTTTGCGAATATAATGATATTCCACGGGCGCAAAACTTGCAACATGGTCAAGTATACTGCGTTTCATATCATCAGTTATTTTTATTTGATGATGTGCATGTTTTCCTCGCTGATCAGACTCTATAGCTCCTTGACCTTTTTCTAGTTTTTCTAAAGCTGTGTACAAGAAATTGAAACTTATAGACAAGGTATTTAAAAACATAGTCTTACATACAGGAATATTTCTTATAACAACGTTGTCCGTTTCATAAATAGGTAAAGAGTAAGAAATAGTACTGTCTTTTAGAATTATCCTTGTCCGTTGTCACCCTCTTCTTTTGGTCTTTGGTAGCATATTTCGTCAAAAAGTCCCACTGTCTAGAATGATTTCCAATGTCCCAAAACATCTTAAATATCTTTGATCTTGTCTCTTCCGATATTTTTTCATAATATTTTTTCCTGCACGTTGTTGGACATGGAGGTTTCATTATTTTTTTTGTATGTACTTTTCCATTTCTGCTAATATATTGTAAGCCTCTGTTGACATTTCGTTTTCTTACCTCATCCTTCCACTCCTTCAAACAACGTTCTCTTTGTCTGCCAGCTTTTTTCTTAATTCCTGAAGTTCGCTTGCGCTCTCGACAAGTTGGAGTACTTACTGCAGAGTCTGTATCGTTAACATTAGTTGCAGGCGTAGAGACATGGTTTTCAAGAATGGCATCAACGCAAATGGGTGAAGGGCAAAAATCAACATAGGGTGATGGTATTGGAGTATCATCGTATATTTGTTCCGGACAATTACTGTTACCAGGCTGTTCTTTGACGTTTGACTCATTTGTATTTGTTTCCATAAAAAAAATGGGTTAGGGTGGTATTACACTTATCAAATATCTTTGTCCAATTATGATGTTCAACATTTGATCAAATTTCTTTGAAGGACGCTCATTACACTTGTCCAATATCTGTGTCCAATATTTTGCGTAGTGTTAAGAAAATGGAAGAACATGGAGAATCTTTATGTTCTACTATTGCGTCTTTAAGTGGTGCTATTATCATAATGTTATTATTAAAAAAGAAAAAATCAAAACAGAAAAGGATTTGGGTGAAGCCATGGATCCAAAGGCCTTGAATGCCATTTCCTCTTGAAATGGCATTCAAGATAATTTGCTTAAAGAATTACAAGTCGAGGATAAACATTCATACAAACGTTTTTTGCGTTTAAACGATTCAACATTCAATTACATTACATTGTAATGAAAGTAACACCATATAGAAAGACAAAACACATATTTTCGGGATGCTATTAGTGTGAATGACCGTGTCATGGTAACACTACGTTTTCTAGCAACTGGAGAAAGCTTTACCAGTCTACAATTTCTGACAAGAATACCACAATGTACTATATCTACAATTGTACCTGAAACATGCGAAGCCATTTATATGTCAATGAAAGATGAATATTTAAAGGTATGTAAGTCTTTATTCATGGAAAAAACAGTAGAAATACAAATAATGAATAGTTTTAAATAAATTTTCACTCTTCATCGTTGTGTACCTGTAACTGTATGCTATTCCATTCAGTGACACCTGCATCAGTAAGGGCTTGTGTCAAAATGTCTTCATTAACAATGTATGAATATGTTTCTTTGTCGGTGTGTGTATTGTCATGACTAGTGTCTGATGTAGCCAATGTTAATTCAGAATGGTATTGAGATGTTCGTGGGCTCGTTGTTACTCTTCTTTCGTTAGACGATTGGGGTGCAGGTGAAGTTGCAGGTATCTGAGAGTGTATTGGTTCACTCTCGATCTCCTCCCAGGCTTCTAATAAAAGCTTTTGCATTTTCATTTTTACCATGAGAGCGAACCTTTCGTTTCTAATTAAGCTCATGCTTCTTAATTCACATGCTACAAATGTACCAAAGGTAGCAAAACAATCTTGTTTTTCTTTTTTTCTGGCCATTTCAGACATTTCATGCATTGTTCTTGTAGCTTGGTGAAGCAAAGTGTCATCACTGTTGTTTGTCATCCTTCTTTTTCGTGAAGCAACATGACTGCTTTGCGAAGAGCTAGGTCTTGGTTCTGGACTAGACTCAGATAGTGAATAGTTTTCCTGGAAAAATAACACAATATTTTTATTTTTCAGACACCAAAAACACAAAGTGAATGGGAAAACATATCGAGGGAATTTGAAGATAAATGTAATTTTAACAATTGCATTGATGCAATGGATGGCAAACATGTAAAAATGTATTGTCCAGCAAATGGTGGATCTCATTACTTTAACTATAAATTATACCATAGTATTATCTTGTTTGCTCTGGTCGACGCAAACTACAAATTTCTATATGTCGATGCTGGTACTAATGGCAGAATTGGGGATGCTGGTGTATTTGCAAAAAGCACATTAAGATCATGTTTATTGGATAGATCAAAATTAAATATTCCCGAAGGGAAATGCCTTACTGGCACAAATAAAAATCAGCCTTATGTTGTGTTGGCTGATGACGCATTTCCTTTGAGTCATAATATTATGAAACCATATCCACTGACAGGAATCAGCAGAGAAGAAAGAATATTTAACTATCGATTATCGAGGGCTAGAAGAATGGTGGAATGTGCATTTGGTATACTTGTTAACCGTTTTCGTGTTTTCACCACCGCAATAAATTTAAGTCCTGATAAAGTAACTAAGTTAATTATGGCAGCATGTACTTTGCATAATTTACTAACAGAAAAAGTGGAACATAATTATACAAGAAGAAGCAGATCAGATACTGAAGAACCAATAGACATTGGTGTGCAAATAGGGCGAGAAAATCGTCGCCACGGTGCAGAAGTAAAGCCGGGTATTCATTAGGCAACATTTGTTAATAAACTGTTTATGACGGGTTTATTAACAAGTTTACCGTAAACACTGTTTCTGAAACTTGGCAGTCCACACTTCTCAGTTGTTGCCAGGATGTCGCCCGAGGAGGTAGTGATGCTCTGTGCTGCTTATATAATATTACATAAGAGTGCTACTAGAAAAAAAAAGAAGAAAAGGTGGTGGATTCGAAATTATCTTTTAAATAGAAGTTATGTATTTCATGACCTTCGTGGATTTGATGGGTCTTTTCAAAATTTCACGAGAATGTCAACATCAGATTTTGAAATTTTACTGAGATTGATTGGACCAGCCATAACAAAACAGGAAACGAAATTTCGGCATCCTATTGAGCCCCAGAGAAGACTAGCTATAACTTTAAGGTTTCTTGCAACAGGTGACTCATATGGCTCACTGTCATATACTTTTAAAGTATCAAAACAATTAATCAGCAAGATTATACGAGAAGTTTGTCAGGAATTGACAAAAGTTTTAAAGGACTATGTAAAGGTGAGTAAAATAAAATAAATTCAAATCACTCAAGTAGGTATTTATCAAATATTTAAATCAAATCACATCAATTTATTTATTGTGTGTCATCTTCCAACTGGGAAACTATTTCGTCAAGATTACTAAAGCGCAACTCGTCACCAGTAGCAGTATGGACTTGGGGTTCTGGTGTCTGCGTTGGTGTAGATGCATCAGCATATGTCGACGTTGATGATGTGGTGCGGTAGCCGAGCCATCCATCTCCATAGCCTTGATATCCACCAAAATAATTACTATCGAAATTGCCCATTCTCGCTTGTAGCAATATATTATTTATGTTATACTTGGCCTGTAACAGTGCTCTTTGGTTTTTCACATTTTTCAATTCAGATGCCACATACTGGCCATAAATTTCAAATTCGTCTTTAGGTTCCTCCATCTTCTTTTTGGCACTTTTCATAATTTCATACATTTCATTGAGATTCTCGTCACACTTCCTCTTTTTGGAGTTGTTTGACTGTGGAAGTGGCGGTGGCGGTGGCGGCGGTGGCACTGGCAGTTGTGATGTTGGCGGTGGCGGCGGCACAGTTGGCGGTGTATTTGACGGCTGCGTTGAGGCACTGCCATCCTGTAAATCATTGTTTTAAATTGGTTACAGGTTCCAAGTACTGAACAAGAATGGAAAAACAAGGCTCGCCAGTTCGAATTATTATGGAATTTCCCTCATTGTATCGGCTCCATTGATGGAAAACATATTGTTATTGAAGCACCATTTAACTCTGGCAGAGATTTTTTCAACTATAAAGAACAATTGAGGAGTGACTTTTCAAAATGGCTTATTTCTGTATGGTCATTTTTTTCAGGACCAAGAAAAATACGAAAACTTTTCATATATGAATATTTTTAGTAACAAACTTCTATGTACATAATCTAGGTACGTTAATAGATCGTTTCACAGTGTATATATTTTTTTTAATACTCTAAATTATGAGTTATTATCATATGATTTAAGGAAATAAGCCATTTAGTCGCAAACTCCAAGAAATAAGATGTTTTGTTTCAGCACTCCTAAGAAATAAGCCATTTTGTTTTGGCACTCCTAAGAAATAAGCCATTTTGTTTTGGCACTCCTAGAAATAAGCCATTTTGGAGGATGGGCTAGCAAAAAAAATTGTTTTCTAAAAACTTTTATTTAAAATCTGAAAATCACACACGGACTTCTCCTACATCCTCTTCATTGCAGACACAATCATATTCATGTTCCTCAGCTGGTTCCTCCGTCACATGTAACAAAATAGTGTTGTACCATTGAAGTTCAGGCAAGGCAGTCCATTCTTCCCCAAATTGTTTTTCAAGTAAATTTATTACATCTTTTTTCTTTTTTTCTGAAACTGGCTGCGGAATAGATTCTGCAACATCAATAGTTAGTGGAATACGTTTACCCCGTTTCAATAATGACTGCCAAGGATCATTTCCATCAAATCTATAATATTGGGAAGCTTTTATTTCACAACCGATAGTCATCTGTCTTTTAACAGTTTTTTTTATCCAGACTCTTTTTATTTTTTGTAATCCCTCCACATTTTTAAAATTTTCCTTTAAATTCTTTATTTCAAGCAGTTGCCAATCATTTCCTAATAACCTTACATTGCCATGGTTTTTGAAGATATCATGGTAACCATCTTTGGTGGTGATCACTGGTATTTTTCTTAATTCCTTTTCCAGTCGTCCAAAAACGCGATCGGCGGGCAAAAAACTGTGACCCCGCACTGGAAAAAATATATGTATTTCCTTCACTTGAGCAGGTGATTTGGAGTAAAGCCATTGCATTAGTGAATGTATGATATGATTATTTTTATTTTGGCCTCCACAGCCATCACAAAATAAACGTATAGTATCAACATTATTGTCAATGTTCATGGAGGATAGATAATCATATACAGCTGATCCTATTTCTGTTGGCCCGCGCTTGGCAATGGTTTCATCCCAAGTATAAAACCAAGGATCTTTTGAATTTAAAGGTACTACACAAAAATTATAAAGACTTATTTGCCTAGAATAAAAGGCATCTTGAATAGGCGTTTTTGGAAGTGCTTGGACTTGTTGAAGATCAAAACAAAGTGAAATGGAGTTTGGAGGATTACCTTTCATGTGGGTATAAAATGCCTTGGCCCTTATCTTATGTACCCGAAGTTCTACCATTAATTTTTGCTTTTTTTCACTGTCTCTTTCATTTTTGATTCTATTTCCCCACAGCACACACACATTGCAAGCATCAGAGGATGGCGCAGAAAATCCTACATTAAACTCTTCATAAAATATTTTATAAAACATGGTTTTTTTTACTTGCAAGTTTGAGGCAGCAGAAGAATTATACAACTCCATTAGTTTCTTACAGTTTAAATCACTAGACAGATATATTCTTTTTGATTTTTGTCTGTTGTGGTGGCTTTCTCTTGCTGGTAGACATTTTATGAAATTCCTTAGTGATTCCTTTTTATCAATAGATTTGTATGACTTACGGTCCCCACCACGCTTTTCTTTAGGAATGTTTCCTCTGACTGTAGTTCTATTGATTATATTAAGCCTTTTTTCATTGACACTAAAAACTGCAATGAACATTTTCTTACACACAGGTTTAATTTTATTTTTCTTACAAAATAAGTTGTAACTGCAGCTTACAGTTCTCTTTCTCATATTCTTTGATGGTTTGGTTTTATCCTGTGGTTCATACGAATGTAATAATCTACAAAGATAGGTATCCTGATCAATTTTGGACGTGTTAGCATAAAACGCACTACGGTTTATTAGAACTTGGCGCGTAGTGAAAGAACTACATTTATATTTACTGCCCTCTTTGTGCCGACATGGAATCCTGAATTCTAAACCCAAAGGATCCTTATCAATGTACCTGAAGCAATAATAAATTTAATTGTTAAGAAATAGGTATCTAGTAGGATTAAATTACAATTGAAACGAGAGCCGTTTATACATTGCTGAAAACTACTTACGATTTTCTTGTTCGGCTGTTTTGTCCTGATTTCCTTTTTCTGGTGCTTGAATTTAAC
Source organism: Orthosia gracilis (assembly GCA_947562075.1). NCBI lineage: Eukaryota > Metazoa > Arthropoda > Insecta > Lepidoptera > Noctuidae > Orthosia > Orthosia gracilis. Next base: position 3,986,365 of record OX387264.1, read on the forward strand.
TCCTCCACGGTCTTATCTGCCATTATGCACCGTTATTTACTCAGAATTATTCGGATTAGCAACAAAAACACCAACGAGCAACGATACAAGAAAATATTTTTCACCTTGACACTCAGCCTTGACCAAAGAGTATAATAATAATATATCGGGTAAAGAGAGCCCTCTTCAGGCTTTTTATGGCAATCCTGTTTGAACACGAGCTCCATCTGGATTTTGGAACCAACACTAATCATAGTATATATACCTACCTATACCTAGATAGTACTGGTACTATAGCGGCTTCTTCATGTTGTAGCAAAACCAATCCAACACTACTTATTGTAAAATCTATTTTAAATAGATTTTACAATAAATAGTGTTGGATTGGTTTTGCTACAACATACGACTACTAAGTAAAAATAACTGAAATGAAGAAAAGGGAAGGGTAACAAATAAAAAATACGATTTGTATAAATTTTCATTTTTTATTTTTATAATTTTTTGTTTTATTATAATATTGTTGAGCAGCTATTTTTGTTTCATCTTCTCCTACATACGTCAATTTTCCGCACAAAATTCGGTTGATTGATCTGCACCAGCTATATATAAGAACATTAACTGTTAAATTATTAAAATATTGTAATAATTTTTCTTTATGTCTGGTGCAGTTAAATGGGTAATCAACCATCGTATTTGCAATTAATAAAATATTTTTTCTAATATTTTTTTTCGGAACATTCCTTTTTAGAAAAGCCGTTGTTATATTTTGCAGGTCATGGAAGCATTTTTCTAAATCTTCGTTCGGATAACACAGCCATTTTTTATTTGAGTATTCTTTGGCTTTTATGAAATCATTGCTATTTATGTCTGACCTGTCGATAAGGTTTTGTCTACACGTTTCACACGTCTTTACAACATTTTTTAGACATTTTGTCAAGACCCAGCCACATACATAATTTCTCTGACCTGCATCAGTTTCCCTATTTACAACAAACACTTCTTCATTACATAGAATTTCTTCTTCCATAGGAACATCAGAAGTATCAGGTTTGGAATTTAATTTATCTGTGAAGAAGAATTCAAGGGTTTGGAGACATTTATTTGAATCTTCTTCACAGTTAGCTCTACCTGAATGGGGCGAGTTATAATTATTGAGTAATAATGCTTTGAATGCACCCTCAAACGCATTTGAATTCGGTGAATTATTCCTCGCCCCATAACTTCTGATGTTCCCAAAGAAATTTTCTACTGGGTCTTGGTTAAAATTTCGAGTCAAAAGTGCATCAAAACCAAATCTCTGGGACACGATTTTCCAAATGGCTTCCATACCTTCAATTGTCTTAATTAAATTTGTTAACGATGGTATGATTGTTTCGACCAATCGAGTTTTGTTTCCAATTTTTTGACGTATCTAAATTTTACAGTTTTTAAAACTAATTTTGCATCTGTCCATAACTTATGATGCGGTGAGTTTTCTTTTATGGGACCTTTATATTTTTTTCCGTTAGGTATATGGAATGTTGATACATTTAAACTATCAAACAAATTGTCTAATAATATTGTTATGTCTATTAGCTGTTTGCAGTCTTGTGGAAGATCTCCACAGTTGTGTTGCCGATTTCACCCTCATTTTACTAATTTTTTCAGGGTTTATTGGACGTAGTTTAGCAGTAAGGACTCAACCCACAATACGTCTTTTTTGACTTATCGAGGTTTTTACTTTAGGTGTGTATTGCTGTAATGATGTTGTATTTGGAATATTTTGAAATATAATCATGTAAGGGCAAAATATACAAAAAATTTATGAGTCAAGTTGTAGTAACATAGACCAACTTATTTGAGAGTTATTGGGAAAAATGTAGGTTTGAGTCGTTTCTGCTAAATTGTTTTTAACATTAGGAAGTGTTTCTTTTAATTTCTCCAAAAAGATCCAAGTAACAAAAAATTGTGAACAAACTGATATTTAAATGAAAAATATTTATTATTTAGCAAGTTACGTATTTAATAAAAAATTACATAAAAATCTAATTTCTATTCTTCCTCATCATCACCCAGCTCCGGCTCCACCTCGAAATCTGGTTCCGCTCCGAACCCATCCACATCTTCCTCAGATTCTTTTCCTTTTAACGACTTGTAAAAGTCCAGACAGTCTTTAGGGATAAGGTGAAACATTGATGTTAAATCGTCCAATTTGGCCTGTGCAATTTCTTTGCCATCAGGCCAAAGAAAACTGAAATCATCCTCAGAAATATCTAAAACTTTTCCTCTAACTTTTTTTTCAATGCAGAGTTCTTTAACTACTCCATCTATTTTCATAAAAATGGAATGTTTAAAATTCTTTTTAATACAAATTTCTTTTGTCTTTAACCAATTCACTTTTTCTTTCGAAATAAATGTTTTTCTGTTCACTATTTTCTTTTCAATTTTAGACGTTGACACAAAATCTTTCATCTGCATTCTGTAAACTTTAAGTGGATTCTTCTTTCTGCAGCTTTTCATTACGTTAATGTAATCTTCGGCAGTATATATTCTTTCATGGAATTTTAGCTGGTATTCTATTTTGGAGAAATCGGTATCATTCGGTAAGAATGTGTGGCCGGACTCTAGGTATTTGAATGTGATGGTTTGGAGACTAGGGTGTGAGTTTAGTAAAGCCTTCAGCATTAAAACTATTTTAATGTTGCGATTTTGTCCCCCGCAACAGTCACTCCATAGTGCCAGCTCTTCAACTCTTGGGTCCACATTATGTTTTATGTATCGTACCAGACACGATCCGACCTCTTGTGCTCCTCGACCGGCTTCACCTTCCAACCATACGTTACAATGGCCGGCGTCATTTGAGCCAGCATGTATGCCACTATTGTACAGCCATAGTTGGCGTTTATAAAAAACAATATTGCTAGGGATGCGCGGCAACGGAAGAGTTTTCTCAAGGTCGAATGTTAGACATTCAAAGGTTTTGTCTGTTTTGGCTCGTGCTAAATCCTCATTCATGTATTGTCGCAGGTCTTGTGCTCGTTTTAAATGATCTTCCTTTTCTTTCTCCAATTTCAACTTTTCATCGGCCGATGTGCAGTTTTTAATTTTTTGTGTGAAAGTATCACACTTATTGCAGGTGTCTTTTTTTAACGTTTTGCATCGCAAATTAAAACATTTATAAAATATTCTTTTCAACGTTTCAAACGAAACAGGCTTCTTAGATTCGCCGTGCTGTATTTTGTTTTCTTCCAGATAAAATTCGTAAATTTTTTGTACAGTCATCCCCACTTTTAGGTACTGACAGTCACTATTGTTCTCTCTTCTATAATGGGACTTGTACTTAGGTAGGGAGTTTATTACGGTTTTAATAAATTCCACATCTTCTTCTGACGTTTTATTCCAACCACCCTGTTGTATACCTCTTTGGTCTTTTAAACTTTGATTAGATCGCTTTTTTCGCAAACTTACATCAATTTTTTTGGAAGATACTTGAAAATTATGTAAAAACATGTCTTTACAAACTTCTTCACCGCTTAAATAATATCTTCTTCTGTAATCTCTGGGTTTCTTTTTTCCTGTTTTATTATTTGTGACAGTGTATGATCTTGATTTTGGTTCTTCTTTAACGTTGTTTACTATAAATAATAGCTGCGCTTCATATGACCCCAATTCTATGTATTTTTCGAACTCATTTCTTCTTTGTTCCTGTGAAACCTTGGCAAAACATTGTCTAGTACAGGCACAAGCGTAGTTTTGAAATACTTTCGATTCAACTCGTTTGGATTTTGCATTGTATGGTAAATTTTTGTATTTTTGTTCTTTTTTCTGAGCTAATGTATGATCAGGATATTTTCTTTTACGACCTCTTTTCGCCCGTCCTTTCTGACTTGTGTTTGGTGTTTCCAAGTCCTGCCTAACCGAATCTATATTATGAACTTCTAAATTAGAGAGATCGTGAACATTTTCTTCATCAAAGGATGAATTTCTTGCAGTATTGCTACTTGTTCTAAAAACTGTTTCCTGGTTTTCTACGCTTTGTACGTCTAGAGCTTCTAACAAAGATCTTGAGGTTTCATTTTCAGAATCATCTTCACTATTTGGTATATATTGGTTTTTCAATCCTAATACGTTAGCAGTAAACGTACTTTTATTTTTAACTAAACGTCGATTTGCATTTTCTGAATCTTCCTCGCTATCCGGAACATAATCGGAGTCCGTATCACAACTATAATCGGTCCCCTGGTCATTCTCGATGTTTTTTTTACCGTCGTCAAGCCCTCTTAATTCCATTACTGTTAATGTTTCTTCCTTTGCCATGTTAAGATCAACGAATTCTTCTGCATTTTCTGAAGGAAATGTTCTACTTAAGGTTTCGAAGAGTTCGAAAGTTTTTGGAGACATTGGAGGTAAGGGCGAAGAAATTTTTTCACTTCCTGTAATACCCAAACATAAGTTTAAAAAAAGATTCGGTAAGTATAACTGTAAAATACAAGAAGAGGTACAAGAAAGTTAATAAATTACTTTGACGTTTAGTCGTCCCAAATGCCGCTACTAGAGGGGTTAAAGGTGAGTATAGTGGAGCCACTGGTGAGCTGACATCATCTGAAAACAACAGTAATTTGCATAAGCACCGCCACCCTAAGCACATGGAAAGAAATTAAATTGTCAGTAGGTAGGTATAAAATATTTATAAATTTTATTATTACTTTCAAGCTGATTCATCACCGGTGCGTTCACTGAAGGAGCAAAAGAAGCAGCAGGAAAATCCTTATCATCTGCAAGTAGGTACATAAGCATAAGCACAACCACCTTTTGTTAGTTAAAATAAATACAAAATATTATTAAATGAAATTATTACTTTCAAGCTGATCCATCACAGGTTTAGGAGGAGCCAAACAAGCAGCAGGAAAGTCCGTATCATCTGAAAGTAAGTATATAAGCATAAGCACAACCACCTTATGCTTAAGGCAAGATATTGTTTGTTTGTAGGTACTTAATATAAAATATTATTAAATTAAATTATTACTTTCAAGCTGATCCATCACAGGTTTAGGAGGAGCCAAACAAGCAGCAGGAAAGTCCGTATCATCTGAAAGTAAGTATATAAGCATAAGCACAACCACCTTATGCTTAAGACAAGATATTGTTTGTTTGTAGGTACTTAATATAAAATATTATTAAATTAAATTATTACTTTCAAGCTGATCCATCACAGGTTTAGGAGGAGCCAAACAAGCAGCAGGAAAGTCCGTATCATCTGAAAGTAGGTACATAAGCATAAGCACAACCACCTTATGCTTATGGCAAGATATTGTTTGTTTATAGGTAAATATAAAATATTATTAAATTAAATTATTACTTTCAAGCTGATCCATCACAGGTTTAGGAGGAGCCAAAGAAGCAGTAGCAAAGTCCGTATCATCTGAAAGTAGGTACATAAGCATAGTCATTCAATTGAACTTAATGTTAGATAAACATTTTAGGTTATGAAAATAACTTACGCTGCAAGAACTCATCCATCCTATTAGAATTATTATTGTTAATCTTCAACGCACTAACTATAATTCTATCAATCCTTTTCATTATTCCGGCCGTTTCACAACACTTATCACAATCACTAATAAAGTTTAGTCGGAGAAAGTTTTTACGCGCGATACGTGAAAGAAAAGAATGACAGCAACTCAGTATTTTAAGTTTAAAAAATATAATTTTGTGTTGCCAAATAAAAATTTATAAAGAAATAATTTAATACCTTTTTGAGCTGTGTATCAAACAGCAAGTAATCAATCAAAAAATAAACTTAATTCATATAAATGTAATTTAACTGAAACGATTTAATAGTTTAGGTCATTTTAGCTGAATACAAAGTCGGCTTGTTTCTTGGTAAATCAATTTATCAGAAATGACCCACACAGTATAAGTCGTTTTAGTTGAATAAAAAATATACTAGTTTCCATGAAGGTAATTTAACTGAAACAACTCATATAGTTTGGGTCATTTTAGCTGAATACAAAATCGGCTTGTTTCTTCGTAAATCAATATAACAGAAATGATCCACACAGTTTGAGTCCTTTTAGTTGAATAAAAAAATGTACTGGTTTCTATGGAGGTATTTTAACTGAAACGATTCAAGTGTTTTGGGACAATTCTGTTATATTAAATATAGACCTGCTTCTTTCAAGTTGGATTTATTAAAAACGACCCAAGCAGTTTGGGTTATTACAGTGGTTTGTAGAAAAATACCCGTCCCTATGTGGGTTGGTTCGCGTCATTAAAAAATCATCCTTATGTTAGTAGTATCACGGATCTTTTTTGCTGAGTGAAAGAACCAACCTTTAGGACCTCTTTGGCATATATAACTCATTTTTGACCATAGTGTGGGTTGAGTCCTTTCAGCTAAACTGCGTCCATATGTTCTTCGGTAATTTTATTTAATAATCTTAATTCCCCGTATGCCTTATCAGCAGAATATACTTTTTGGTAGTATTCCCATTTAACCCTTTAACCGCTTGGCTAAATATCAATTGTCGTGCCCCTAGCGCGAGGCTACAAATCGACAAAATAATACCTACAATAAATAAGGAGGGGCAATCGTTGTATCGATAAAAAAAAGTCAAAGAATTTTTTATGTTTTTATTTTAAATCAGCCTTATGGCTTCTACAAACAGGCACGACACAAAGAAACCGCTCATGTTTTTGTGTCGGGAGGGGCAATCGTTGTATCGATAAAAAAAAGTCAAAGAATTTTTTATGTTTTTATTTTAAATCAGCCTTATGGCTTCTACAAACAGGCGCGACACAAAGAAACCGCTCATGTTTTTGTGTCGCGTGTCGCGCCTGTTTGTAGGACCTTTAAATTAACCACCCTAATCACTTTCTTCGTATCACAATCGTTCATCTTTAAGCTAATAAGTAAATGTTTTTAACAGTTACTAATTGTTTAACCTTACTAAATTCGAATTGTTTACATCACAATAATCTCTTATTAATCGACTAGGTACTTTTTTTCTTTTCTTATAAATCTACCTACAACAGCAATGGCTAAATCTTTGTATCACAATTGTTTAATCTTATTATCTAAATTTTAATTACTTACATCAAAATAATCTCTTATTATTCGACTTTTTCCTTTTCAAATCAAACTAAGTATAATAAATCTTTGAATCACAATTGTTTTTTTTGTTTTTGCTTACCAGTTACTATACTCCATTTGTTTAGGTAATTAAATAAAGGTAAACAAAAAAACCACGTGACTTAGTTAGCCGACTAAACGTAATATCACTCACTTCACTTGTCATGCTATGTCACAGTTGTACTCTTCAATTTAGCAACATTATTAACGAATTATAACGTTGCTAAATTGAAGAGTACAACTGTGACGTAGCATGACAACTGAATAGACTGGTATTACGTTTAGTTGGATAACCACGGCACGTGGTTTTTTTGTTTACCTTTATTTAATTACCCAAACAAATGGAGTATAATACTTTACATCACATTCATTTACACATATTCCTCAGTATACTATAAAATACCTAATAAGTTTTGATTAAGTACCTATTAGATCAAATGCAATGATTTACGCATTTATAATAAGTAGGTTATAGTTGTTACAATTCACGAGCGCACTTTTCATTTAGATGTGTGTTGAACTGTTACCTATTTGTAACTACCTATGAATGACGTCCGCGCGCAACTGTTCGCTTCGTCGGGCACACACACAAGTGCAATGTGTACCTACGTGACGTGTACGTACACGAAACCTACACGCAAAGGCTTGAGTGCGCTCGTGAATTGCAACAACTATAATTAGAATTACGCAGTCATAAGCTAAAAACAAAAAAAAGGACAATTAATCAGTCAAACAGTAGGTAACAAGTAGTAGGTACATGATTCATAAAATTATTCGTTGTCTGTTTTTATCAGACGTATTATAGATGTCACAAAATGTGTGTACGTTTCTATAAATTTATTCGTGCGAGTCACATTAGTACCGAAATGTTTTTCGGCTAATATTTTTGCCGTTTTTGAAATTAGGTCAGTGCTGATCGCTTCGTATTGTGTGCCTACACTTGATATTTTTGTTAGAGTTTGTGTTCCTCTTGATACAAATAAATCAGGCGTACTATCTGTACTTCGTAAGTCACCGTCATGTGGTACATAGTAACATAACTGGGATTGTGCTACCGACGAAGGCAAACATACATCTTCTACATCTTCAAGATTCATTTCGTCTTGACTATAGCTAGTTGGATCCAAAATTGATTGACTACATTCCTGAGACTCGTCATAGTTTCCTTAAAAGCAATTAAATATAAATAAGTACCTATAAAAATGGCTACAGGATGTGTATAATCAAAGGCTACAAGTATCAATTTGGCACAATTTACTTACTTTTCGATGTCATTTCGTTTTCTATCAAATTTAAATTTAATGCTCAACAAAACTGTGACGTTCAAGGTGTATAATATAACTAGGGTTCAATTCGCATAACACTTGCACTGAACCGTAAAAAAAGACGTGGGCTCGGTGTGTTTGACATGGACAAAGTGAAGTTGAACACAGACTAAATAGAGCAACGCAAGAAAAGAAATTAGTGACAGGATGATCTACCTACTTACTTAAACTATCGATATTTAGTCGATAGCTTCTATCTATGGTATTCCGCAGCACATGTGTCAACGCAAAGATAAACATTACACGTTTTACACATATACCGTGTGTGTGATCTTTTATTCTTAGTCGCGCATACTTTACAACGCTGACTTTTGCCACTGGGAATTCGTACAGGAAAATGTGCCAAAGCATCGATATGTAGACTGCGAGGAGGATTGGACTGAGTACCAGAAGTGAACGCTGGGCTAGTATTTGCAATTAATCTTTTATTTTTTTCTAAAAGTTGCCGTATCACATTTAATTGAAAATCTGCAAAACTATGTTTTTTGTTATTTTTTAAGACTCTGAACAAATAAAAAGCATTAAGCATAAACAAATCGATGATGTGGAAGCCTAATTTTTTATACCACTTCCTAGTTTTCCTTATACAACCTATGCTACTCATCATCATGTCGGTGATGTCCACCGAACCCATATTTTTATTGTAATCTATTACACATTGCGGCTTTAATTTAGGCAGACCAGAAAAATGATTCAAATTGTCTGACGGAACAATTTTGTCATCATGTATGGATCTAATGAATCAAACAGACAGGGAGGGGAACGCGCGCGGTGGCGGCGCGGTGGCGGGCTTCGCGCGACTCGTATTCTACAGTGTAACTGTGCGGCGGGCGTCGGCGCGGCGACGGCGCGGTGACGGCATCGTGTGCAGAACGCTTATTAAAGTTATCTTTTTTTTAAAGATAACTCATGCACTAGGAATAATTCCTGTGTAGCTTGGGACTTCACAAACACACAAGTCACGGACACAAAACAGCTACACCCAAACTCGAATAATGATTTATGAAAGAGAGAGAGAGAGAGAGAAAAAGAGACAAACGCGAGTGCGAGTGCCTGTCCGGCTTGGTAGGTACTGTCACAGTACCTTAATAATAGTAAGGACAACATACAACACGGTTCCAAATTTGAACAATCAATAGGATATGTAGGTAGTTAAGTAGGTAATATAGGTAATAACAGAATTACATCACAATATTTAAAATACTATTTCGATTCATCAAGGAGTTACCTAAACCCAACGAAAGTCTTATTTATACCTATACCTACTGAATAATGTGCAAATAACCTAAGAAGAAATTGAAATAGGTACTTACCTCTCCATCACTTCTAAATTCTATCGAATCGGATAATTCCAATTCGTCGTCACACTCGTCGTCGTCACCTTCTAATATTCTTAATAATTCCTCAGTAGTCGTCATTATTGAAAATTGAAATGTGACTATTTTATCGACAATGCACAAATACCAACGAACAACATTAATGGAACTTTCCATTCGTTTGATCCGCTTGTGACGTAGGCAGTGGTCGTATTAATGTGACAGCCGCGCTAGACTAACTAGAGAAATATGTTGCAAGCATAGGAGTCAAGGGATGGGAACTAACGTCAAATGTTGGCATTATACAAAGATCGTGAGGGATATTTTTCTTATGAATAATAAGGAAAAGAATTAATAACACAAGGCAATATGTTAAATTTAACTTTATTTGGTATGACACCGTTTATTTTATGCTGAATGATGCATTATACCTGATTATTTAACTGTTTGTTATTTCGTTTTTAAAATGCGCATTGCATTGTATCCCATCCCTATGGTCATATTTATGCGACGCGCGCGATAGACGCCGAAGAAAATTTCAAGCTGCCAATTACTTATTTTTGTTTAAGTTTTTTGAATGCTTAGAGTTATGACACATAATTTTAAGTAATTGTTGTAAATAATAGCTCTATTTAATAATAGTTTTAGTTGTACCACGCAATTAATAGGACGAAAATAGAACGAAAAAATCATGCATGTTCTCTGTCGCAGAAATACGACACGCGCGGTAGGGACACGGAAATATTTGTCGCATATATGCGACACGCGCGGTTAAAGGGTTAACAACCTTTTCTACATTATTTATTTTATAAACTAAGTCTTTCGAAATCAAATTGTTTCGGATGCCTTTAATTAAATGAGGTACATCGAAAATAGGAATAATTTTTTTTCTATTAATAACAATGCAGTCATAACGCCATTCTTTTCCTAACCTCAAACATTTGGCCTTGGCTTCATTGACCAAATCAGTTACAGCACCAACATTTACTGTACTTTGGTCGCACACCGTGTTTAGTATAATCATGCCAGACTCCTGAGCATACTTCACTACTTCCTTTATTAAATTTTTCAGTTCCACTTTATTAAGCCCGGCCGTAAAATAATAAGCTAAGGGTTGTTTGAAATTAACTTTTACACCCTTAACCATAAAAACCAAAACATGGTCTGCAAATTTAGTGTTTTTATTGGTTGCAAAACCATGAAAAACATCCTTTTGTGCGTTAAAATGACATTGTGGTGTCAAAGACATTTCGTCAAAAATCAGACTGCACAAGCGGTCATCTACATTTCGATCTTGAATTGTTTTTTTTATTCTTTCGAATATAATTGGATTTATTCCTGGCTGGATTTTTATAGTGCTTAACAATCGCTTCATTGCCTTAGTTGATGGCAGCGTAAACAATTTATTTAAAAGACCATAACACTTGGGACTTTTTTTGTAAAGCGACAGTGACAGCACCTTCTCTTCAAAAGTAAAACGTCGCCCTTTAGGACTTTTTGAGGCCTGCATTTGCATTGTTAAAAATAACTGAGCCGGTTTTTTTAAATTCTTGGCGAAATGTTCGAAGAGACCTTTTTCGGAGAAGTCCTCAGCATTTTTCAGCCTGGCCTTGAAGGACATTTCTTTCTTGCGCAAGCGCGATATTTCCGTCCGGAACTGCTTGATTTTTGTGCGTAGTGGGGCCATTAAATCTGCGAAAATATAAAGTTAGTTTTACTAAATCCATATTAATATTATAAATTCGAAAGTAACTCTGTCTGTCTCGCTTTCTCGCTAAAACTGCTGAACCGATTTAAATGAAATTTGGTACAGAGATAGTCCATAGCCTGAGAAAGGACATAAGATAGGGATAAGGATAGTTTTTATCCCACACATTCCACGGGATCGGAAACTACGCTGGTAAAACTATGGGCACAGCTAGTATAACATAAAGACAACGTAGATTCGAGGGGTTCATCATAAAGTAGCAAACGCGAATATGGATTAATCAAATGTATTTAAAAAATTCGGCCATGGTATGCTAATTCACAAACGAAAACTTCAAGTGATCAGGAAACTTCAAGGTATGTAGGGTGGGAGGTCAGCACTTAGCACTGTTATTTAAAAATTAAAAATAACTAATAAATGAACTACTCTCCTCACTTTTTCTGTAATCTTTATTTAAAAAAAATATTCCTCACACTAGGAATTTCTCCTACATCATGGTCACAAACATTAAAACTTGGGAATTTAAACCATGACACGCAGCGTATTAGCCAATATCTCAATTACAGCGCCAGCGTCAACTTGCTGGACAAAGGCCTTTTAATACAAACTGTGATGGAACTAAATACAGACTGACTTTGGGTATGGGTTGTAATTTATCAAGCCAAATGTCAAACCTTCAACAGGTATATTTTACAACTAGGTTTAGTAGATGGCTTTAAATGAAGTACAACACACAAATGGTCATAGACCACAGCAGCAAATTTTAATAATAAAATAATTACCTTCTCCAGGTGGTCTTCCAGACCTGGTAACTGCACTATAACTATGCTCAACTAACACACGGTTTGATGAAGGGTGTTTAGATAAACCTGGAATTAAAAAAAAACATGATTATTTAATAAATAAAAATAAATATCTTGGGACATCTCACACATGGCCATTTGATCTCAAGCTAAGCAGAGCTTGTGTTATGGTAACCAGACAATTGATATACATACTTATATAATTTATAAATACATACATATTATAGATAAATTACACCCAGACACAGAACAAACAATTATGCTCATCACACAAAGTCTGTCCTAGGTGGGAATCAAACCCACGACCTCCGGCTTTGCAGTCAGGGTCACTAACCACTAAACCAACAGGCCCGTCTATTAAAAAAAGACTGCTGATTCCCAAGTGTGGAAAGAGAATTTTCGAAAATCTTTGAATGCAGTTTTGTTTCTTTATAAAAATATAAAGGAATGTTTCTGTTTCTTCTTCTAATCTGTCATAACAATTTAAGGTAGTTTTCTTCTAGGGCATAACAATACATTACAATTATGATAAATGATAACAAACAACAAAAAATATCATACATTTTCACAATAATAGCCTGCTTTTTTATTGATAATAATAATAACACGCAGGACCCATTGTCTACATGGTTTTTGGCAACCAGTCCACTTAAACTATCCAAAACTATAGGCTCCTTTTCTGTTTTCCATGTGTCATAATAGTTATCCACCCACCGGTGGTTGCGCATGAGTACACTTGCATTACGTATAAAAGGATAATCGTTGGTTTGCAAAGGAGCCTTTGCAAGATAGTTTCAGGCCCCTCATATGCCTTCTAAAGGTCCCCGGGAAAAGCAGAATTATAAAAATATAAGACAAAATTTTACCTGCTGTTGCAGGTCGAGATGTGGAATTTGCAGCAATTTGCAGGTTTTCTATTGATGTTACCTCAAATTGCCCTGAAAATGTATAAAGTTAGAATTATATTTTACATCATTAATTAGAATAAAAACACTACCTCACACTAGGAATTACTCTTGTACCTTGGGTGTATTCTTGGTGAATACACCCAATATACATGAGTAATGTAAACCATCTGTAGGTCTTACAAATATTTGTTCCTCACGGGAATCAAACCCGCGACACCAACTGTGTATCTTTTTAGTCACCATCAACTAACTAACTAATAAACATCATACAACCATTAATCCCTAATATCAATGCATTGTTTTAAAATTCTGGTGAACATTGAGATTTAAATAAATGATATTTTATTCTCTCACTTTTAAAATGATCAAAACATTAATTTTATACAAAGGTAACTTTGGCCTTTCATTAAGAAAAAAATTGAGAAGCCGTATGCAGTACCACCTACCAGGTTAAAGAAAGAAAGAGTAATATTTTATTTGGCACGCCAAAAAGAAGACAGGCTAGATGTAATTTTCGTCTTGACTTAATTTTTAAAATAAAATGTTAAGAAAAAGGGTGACGTGACTTCTAGGGGGAACTGAATAACAGAAACGAGCGCATGCGTTTTGGACTCTTTGTATAAGTCTGTCGGTACGAGAAAGCAAGCGCGGGCCGTAAACAGTCTCAGCGTAATTCAGTTTAGATAGAACAAGGGTTACAACCAACTGCTCGCGGAGCTTCTCCGACAAGAAAGGTCTCACCGTGTACAGCCGATAAAACAATTTTTAACAGAGTCAGCAACGTGCTTCTCAAATCTAAGGCTGCTGTCCATGCGAAGCCCGAGGTTTCTCGCCTCATCAACTCGCTCCATAGGCTCACCCATAAGAGCCAAACTCAGGCTTGCAGGCAGCTTCTTTAATTGTTATTTCGTACCAAATAACATATACATTGCTTTCACTGGGTTCAATTGTATTTTAAAACCATGTAGGATCAAACCAGTCAAGCCATTTATAAAGAGTTGACAAACACATACAAAGCAAAGTAAGCAAAATAACTTGATTAAAATTTTCACCTGTAATATCTGGTTGTGACATTGTAGGTTGTAATGGTTGGTTAGAGGTTGAAGCTGGTTCCAAGGTTTCTGGAGTTTGCAATTGCCCTGTAATTTATATTTTATAAATAATAAACATTTGCTATGTTATGTTAACATATATGTATATTATATTTGATATATTCAACAATTAAATAGGTACTCTGTTACCTACACTATAATATTTTAACATAATTGGCTTGTAACATTACTAAAGCTCAGAATCAGACGTCTTCCCTTTGAGAGGGAATTCAACATTATATTCATTCATTATGACCCTACACATCATTGTAAACAGTTAAAATTACAATTTATTGATTTATGATTGCTACCAAAATAAGAATATCATAGCAAATATTTAAATAAATTTATGTTACAGAATTAAAACAAAGGACTTACCAGGTAAATGAAGCATTGGAACCGCTATTGTATTCAAGCGTTTATATCTGTTTTTGTGACTGTCACTAAAGTGTATATCACAAATTCTCTTTCTTTTGTAATAATCAAAATCAGATGATTTTTCAAGTTTCCCACCAATAAGACTGACCCAAGTCTTAAATTGATCAGGAAATTTATCAGCATTAGGGAACCGATGCAGTGGAACCTCTGGAAGTAATAAAATAGATGTTAATGATATTTTTATGTGGACATTTATTATATTTTGGAAAGTATGTGTATGTCAACACTCAAAGAGGAAATGTCAACTTGGAAAAATATAGTGGTGGGTGGCATAGTCATTACTTTATATTACTAATGTTGATAATCGTTAATAACAGAAACTGTTGATTTGCATCTGAATATGTTATTAAAGTACAAAAAAACATTAAGAACTTACCATTACTGGATGGACAACCAAACATGCAACGTTGAGGCATTGTACTTATGTTATTATTTCTAATAACAAACTAAAAACGTACAAGTGTCTCTATCACGTAACTATTTCGAAGTGAATTCTCGACCTCGACAGTAAGGTGGAGGAGCAGAGGGCTCGACTCACAAATTACTGGAGGGAGGGTGGTTTTCACAGCGAAAAATACACAAAATGGAGCAAAGAACTACGAACGTGCGCACTCGCAAGAAGTAGCCGCCATGTTGTGCAATTTTATGGTATAAGTGGTGTGGCAACTGATGCTTGGCACAGTGTTATAAATTAAAATATTTATATGTATGATATATTTATTTATTAGGTTTACTAAGTAAATTCAAGTTTTTTCTTAAATATAATGCTTTATTAAACATACTTTAAATACATAAAATATGTTAGGAAAAAACTAATTTACGAATGCAGCGCCATCTGTAAAACTTTTGAGTACTAATGAAAATTTTAGTTGTGGTAGCCAACTATAAGATGGAGCTACTATCTTTTAGAGCTGTCATTTGTTAGGCACTGTCCCCCCCCTGGCCTTGACATGAAAGTATTGAGAAGTTGACAGCAAGGTGACACATGACGTTTAAAATTTTTTTAATTGGCCGTAGTCAAATAAAAAGTGTTGCCAATGTATAAAAATATATTTGCGGATCCACTTCCAGATATTAAAGCTATCTTTCAACCCTCCAAAATAACCTGTGATACCAGATTAGTAATAAGCCATTTTGATACGTATTAACAAAATTTCCATACAAAATGTTCTAGAAATGAGCTATTTTGAAAAAACTCCTATCACAATTTAGTAGGGCCGAGAATTAACGTGAATTAAGCTATTTTGTTGCGGAAAGCATTTTCTATGGCCATTTTTCTTCGAGATTAAAGTACTTTAGAACCGGACACTTCACGTCATATAATGTGAGTGTACATAAAGTCCCGATTGGCATTAAAAAAAAAAGTAAAATTGGGAACCCGAAATAAGCCGTTTTGAAAAGTCACTCCTCAATTCAGCATTGTACTACTGGCAATAGTTGATGCAGATTACAACTTTATATATGCGAATTGTGGTGCTAAAGGCAGATCTTCCGAGAGTGGAGTATTTCAAGAAACTCCATTTTACGATGCAATTACTCAAAACAATTTGAATATTCCACAGTCACAACCAATTTTACCAAATGGTCCGAATCTACCTTATGTAATAGTAGGGGACAGCGCATTTGCCTTATCCGAAAATATTATGAAGCCTTATCCTGGTATTCACAATCGTGGAACTATAAAGCGCATTTACAACTACCGTCTTTCCAGATCAAGAAGGATAGTAGAAAATGTGTTTGGCATATTATGTGCTGTCTTTCGCGTTTTCAGAAAAGCCATACCTCTTAAGCCTGCTACTTGTGAAATTGTAACAATGACATGTGTATATTTGCATAACTTTTTGAGGCGCAATAAACAGTCTCGGGCTATATATACTCCACCAGGAACATTCGATTATGAAGACTCAGAATATAACATTATAGAAGGTTTTTGGCGAAGAGAAATCGGCCCTCACAACAGCATGTTGGATTTACAACCTATTGCAAGACATCCCCCACTAGCTGCTACGGTTGTAAGAGATCAATTTGCTGAATATTTCATTAGTCCAGAAGGTAGTGTGCCGTGGCAAAATTCTCATGCATAATACTTAAAATAGTAGGTACCTATGTACCTACCTGTTTTTTTCCAAATAAAGTTCTGATTATAATTTAGAGTTTTGTGTTTGATTTAAAATTTACTAACCCGTTACCTTGAAAAGATGAAAAAATTACATTAATATTATCAACTTAGCAAATAATATAAAAATGTAGGTACTCACCGTTCCCATTGTATCCGATGTTCCAGATGTCGTTGCACCACGTAATAAAAATTGTAGCGGATCATACCACTGCCATCTGCTTTTAATCACTTCCTCGGCACCGCTTCCAGTTCTTTTTGATGACTTAAGTTTTTTCTTTTCACGAGAAAATTGTGAGCGTAGAATATGCGGGTAAGGCCGCCGAAATTGTCAATCACAAAAGTAACACAACAGATTTTGTGTTACCATTACACAAATGTAACCCAAAAGTAACACATCTTTTGGGTAAAGGTGGTTTCATAATGGTTTATAACCTAAATAAATACAAGATAAAAAAAATTGGACATGCAGTGATAGAGGAGTAATGAAATACGATATTTAAGCGATGTACTTGTGTACCTTTAATAATGACAATTAAAAAAATACAATAATACTTAACAAGAATCACGTATCTACCTATCATACACCACGACTTAAAAAAATAAAAAGGATCCTGAGTTCTTTAAAGAATGATTTTGAATTAGTTCTTGATAGGCAAGAACAACTTTTACTAATGAGCCAACTTTATAACTTGCCAAAAAAATCAGGTGTAAAACATTTCCGTTGAGTAAGTATTGACTGTTTGTATGAAAGGAATTGATTTTATTTTGAGCTGCCTGCAAATTTGGCCCCTTAATAATGTTGGGCTACGAAAAAGACGGATGAAAAAAGATTGCGCATGTAGCTGAAATGAGAATGTTGAGATGGATGTGTGGCGTGACGAGAATAGATAAAGTGAGAAATAAGAATATTAGAGAAAGTTTGAAAGTGACGCAAGTAACTTAAAAGTTGAAAGGGAACCGTTTGTCTTGGTACGGCCATGTAAAGAGTAGGGATGAAACGCATGTTACTAAAAGAGCTATGAGTAGAGTATACATGTGGATAGATGGAGAGGAAGAAGGAGACTAAAGAAAAGATGGATGGAATGTGTGAAAAGTGACAAGAAAGAAAAAGGAGTTAGTGATAGCGTGACGGATGACAGGACAGAATGGAAGAAAAGAACGTATTGCGCCAACCCCAAATAAAACGAGACAAGGGCTGGAAGATGATGATAATAGATTGATGATATTAAATTTTTTAGTCCTTATTATAATTACAAAATAAAATTATTAAAAAACACAATACAACCTAAAAGGCGGTAACTAAAGCCTTTATGGCTACAAACTGCTTTAACATAACATTTGTTTTCTCAACTCAATAAACGTTAAAATGAGTAGTTTTACAATCCTTACAAATTAAAGGCAATCCAAAATGAGACAATTATTAAAAAAAAGTTGTAACATATCAATTAAAAATATCATATAATGACTTCACAAAATGGAAGATTGAAATATAAACGCGTTAGCGGGCGTTAACGTCAGTCTTGTACTTAACAAAGAATAGTCTCAAAACATCTTAGGAAATGTTATTAAAAAGATTAGCAAAATAAACATCAAAACAAGTAGTTTTCATTAAGAGTTACAAATCAAATGCTCAAAATATCGAAAATGTTTTAAAAAAACTAGCAAAAAAAACACAAAAAAAAACAAGTTGACTCTTCCAAATTAAAGGCAATCAAATCAGAAATAAATTGCGTCTGCTGGGTCATGTAATGTATACTCTTCTAGTTTATCTGATACTCTATCAATTTCAATTATCTTTACCATCAATGTTTCTGGGACTGTATCTCTGTCAATTTTTTTAGGCTTTTTAAATTTTATCTCGCCTTTATTACGTGTCATAGCATAAAAGGAGACGTCATAAGTTTGGTCAGCATTAACAGCCGTAACTACTCCAATATAGTACTTCCATGTCTTATTCCTGGCATAATAACGCACCAAAACGTGATCATTCACAGAATAATCATAAGATGTTTGTTCACTTTCATTGTTTGATGGACTTGGTATTTTATCTGACAGCACAGCATCATTCTCGTTAGTAAGTTTGTTCATTGAGTGTTCGAACATTGACGGACGTGACACCTGTGAATTCGAATTTTTGACAAGTTGGCCACTAACAGGGAGAAGTGAAGCTGGTCTTGATATGTTGTATGTGTCGAACTTCGGGCATTCATCTTGTGTCGAGACCCTACTTTGATCTTGGGAAAAATCAGGTTCGTATTGGTTTTGAATTTTAGAATCACATAAGTCTATGTTGTCCCATTTCGTAATATCGTATGACATCTTGTCGTCAAAGTCATCTGGGACACTGTTATAATTATATACACTTAGTGGTCTTGCCTGTTCAAAACACCAAAGTGGAGCGTTTCCTATGTCGTTTTCCATTTCAATGTCCACTATACTAGAGTCAGTATGCTCGCTCATATTGCCAGAAACACTTGTAGTTGAACTAGAACACTGTGAGGGCTCCTTCGTTTTGTATTTTTCTTTTTTTTTCTTATTGAATTTTACATTGTCGTGATTTCGCGGAATTGGTATTGTTTTCAAAACTTGAGATATTTTTACTGACTTTGAGAGACCTCCACTACCAAAATCCACTGTTTTCGTCATCTGCAGACTCTTTGGTAAATCTTCTTTATATACAGCCATGTTAGATGATCCCGCCCTAAATAATACATTGCTCGTAGGTAAAACGTTTATATGGGCCTTTTTTGCAAACTTTATAAGACTACCACTTTCATCAGGTGATTTTGACGTTTGCAGACTTTTTGGTAAATCATTTTCACATACAGCCACAAATGGTAAATTTTCATTGTCAGTCTTAGACACTTCATGCAGGAAACGGACGTTTGATGCCACCGGTTTCTTTTTCGTCTTCTTTTTTAGTGGCAAATTTATAAGGTTCGAGTTTACAATTTTGCCTTCATGTAACAAGAATTGATTCACAAACTTCAAACTTATTTTTTTCAAAGATTGTAGCTGTTTTAATTCTTGGTTTGCATTCAATTCAGTCTTGCTATCTCTATTCGTTTCAGTCTCGTTATTTTCATCTCTCTTTTTAGTTTTTTGCTCAACAGTTTTCTCCAGTATACAGCCACTACAATTATCTTCTGTTATAATCTTTTCTTCATCTACTTTATTCATTCTACATTCAGTTTGAATGTTGGCTGTCTTGTTTACTTCAGTCAAGTCTTGTTCCTTTATGTAGTTTTCTTTATCGATTGGAGAGAGTTGCTTTTGACAATATTTCTCCCGTTTAATATATTGCCTGTTTTGCAATCTATTTTGATTTTCATCTTCTTCTTGTAATTTTGAAACATTAGAAATTTGAAATGGTTTCTTTATAATTACAGTGGACAAAATATGGATTTTTTTATTAGGATTAACGCTCGTTTGAGTTATGCTAGAGATTCTTTCAAGGTTTTCGCCTGATACATTTTCATCAATATGTGAATTTTGGTCAGAAACCAAAGAACCATCAGACATAAAATCGTCATCACAATCACTTTCTGCAAATTCGATTTCCATACTTGTGTCATCTTCTGAGGACGAGCTGGATTGCTTGTAGTGTCGTTTGACTTTCTTTTTCGATTTTTGTGCAATATTTCTATTGTTTTCATGATTATTGTTTCGCTTTCTATTGCGATTGCTTTTAACAATTATTTTATTTAAAGTAGAAAAATCATAGAATTTAGGTGAATGGCACGCACAAGCTTCACGAATATCTTTGCAAAAACAGCTCAGATCTCTATATATGATTTTGTATTGTCCACAGGTTATTAGTTGGTGAATTTTCATAGTCCCAGGTATAGGCATCAGATTCTCAACAATCAAAGGATCAAGGGGTTTAATATTTTCAGCTGGCACGTAAAAAATCTTAATCTTTGTTTCTGTAGATAACAATGCTTCATATGCTGCCTTGGCGTCGGGTATATCTAGTCCCTGAGCTGTTTTCATATCGAGGGTTCGTTTAATTGTACCTCCAATGCCGTCAGCAGCACCTTTACCGTGCGCTGCTTCAAAAAATGACCAAGAACTAGTACTGAACCCATAATCATAAATGTTTCGACTGAGGAGAAAAAAATTTTTTTTTTGTTTATACTGAGTCGCGGGGCCGTCAGAAAAAAAATGAATGGTGTTTATATTTGGGTGATTATTTTTGACATAATTAAGGATCGGATCTAGATGTGCCCATATGGACTCTGGGTTGTGTGTGTTATCAGGAGATATTGAACAAAACGATATAGGTTTTTGGTTTTTAAGGTACAATACACCTGTATGCAAAGTAATTTGGTCTTTTACAAAATGTTTAGCTTGAACTTCCTCGTGATATTTACAAACATAATTTTTTGAGAAATCTATGTGTATCAATACCTCATGCTCTTGTAAATTTTCTGCACATTGTTTGTATTGGTTGTACTGGTAATAGAAATTAAAAACGTGTTTCTTAAATGGCTTGATGTCTTTGTTAAATGTCTCTATTAAATCTTTGAGTGTCCCCTCCTTTATAGTCTTCATCATTTTTTTAGATTTTTTCATATTGCCTTCTTTGCCATATTCATAATCTGTTAAAGCCCACTTAAACCATTTCACTTCAGTATTGGGATCTAAATCACCATTATCTATTTCTCTTTCAGAACAATCAGAACAGTCATCGTACATGCAACATTTTGATTTTAAATCAAAAACTAATTCCTGTACTACGTCATTCAAATTATTGCTCTTAAGAAAACCAAACGAGTGTAAATTGTCTATTAAGAATTGCATATTCGAGTGTTTTATGCACGCACAACTCTCACAGTCTTTGATATTAGGAGGTAACACGTAGAAAGGGCGGTATTTTTTGAAGGTGCTGAAACTCACTCTTCCTACTTCTTCAACATATTTTCTATGCAAGTTCTTTAATTTGTCTAACAAATATCTCTTTTGGATTTTGTTTTTTTTAAACGTTTTGTATTGTTTCTTCCCCGCTGTCGCTCGACTGACGTCATCTCTTTTAAAAAACGTTGCTATTTGTTTTTGTAACTTGACTTTTTTCTTGCGATCTTCTTCTAGTTTTCTATAAGCAGAGGTTTGCATGCCTAACATTTCCTTGAACTTTGTTGTTTTTTTGTACTTTTTCATAATACCACTGTTTACTACTCTTTTTAAAACTTCTTTTTCTGACCTTTTAGAAGTCTTGTATTCATTTTTAAAAGATTCTTGCAATAAATCATGTTCAAGTATTTTTTTTTTAATCTCTTCTTTTTTTGGGGTTTCGATATTTGGTATCGTATAATTTATATAGTCAGTTACTCTTTTGTTTGGTGTGTCTTCCGTTTCATTTGTATTTCTATAATAATTAACATTCTCTTCCTCTCCCATAACTGTCTCTTTAGTTTTATTAGATTCTAACTCCATCATTATATTTTCGTATTTTTCATTCAAACTTTCTATTATTTTTTGTTGTCTTTGAACTTTCCTTTGAAGATTTTTAAACCCATTCATCATAGAAATTATTTTTTTATTCAAAAGTATATTTTCTTTTTGAAATTTTTGCGCGTTACGGCGTTGCAATTTATATAATATTGAAATATCAGTAATATTTTGATTGGGGTTGTCCATAGAGTGTTGTTGAGATATTGACGGCACATTTTCTTTTCTTTTTCGGTCCTCTCTCCATTCTTTTCTTAATTCTTCTTTCTGTTCTTCGGTATAATTGGATGTTTTATTTTTATACTCACGTAATGTTCTTTCACTGTTTTTTTTCTTTTGTTCTTGAAATTTTTCAGGATTCACGCTTTTTAACTTTTCACGATATCTTCTTTGTCGTTCTGCAGCAGTTAACGGCATTGTCTAAAAAAATGCACAATTACTATACCCACATAAATAGATTATAAATATTTAAATATAAGAAAATAATAATTGACGGTAGTCCGGTCATTTTAGACATAAAAGCAGTAGTCAAATAACAAAAAATTCCGAGAGAGCCATATTTTTGTGGAGAGCTTGGGTCCTCCATCAGAAATAAATATTTAAAAGTACCCATTGATCCCATGTGTGTTGAAAAAGTTATTCAGGGTCAAAGGTAAAAAAAACGAGTTTTCGTAATTTTCAACAAAACGGTAAGTTTTATCAAAAAAATTGCTCTGATAAAAATTTTAGATCAGCTAATTATCTACAAAAATGTCCTAACGATGTTTTTTTTCTAAGAGCTACCGTTTTACTTATCAATATAAGTAAAACGGTGGCTCTTAGAAAAAAAAAATTGATTCAAAATGTTGAAAGAGGCCATCGTCTTGTTTGTCTTGACCGTTTTGACCTTTGACCCCAAATAACTTTTTAGCACAAATGGGATCGATGGGGACTTTTAAATATTTCTTTCTGATGGTGAAGGTGAACCCAAACTCTCCACAAAAATTTGGCTCTCTCGGAATTTATATTTCAAATGTTTAAAATGACCGGACTACTGCTGGATTGAGTACATTAATTAGTAAAACGTAATAAATTAAGTTAAGTAAGCTTAATTTGCACTTAGCAGGTTTTCAGTATAAAAAATCGTACATACAAAATCACACTCAGATATATTGCTTTAAAAAATCAGTCCAAATATCGTTATGCATGCGGCTTTATAGATCTACTGTGTTACGTAACACATACTTTTGTGTTACAGTAACACAAATATAACACAAAAGTGACACAAATGTAACACAGGCGTAATACAAATGCAACACAAAAGCTACATTTTTACAACAATTTTAGGTTATATTTCGGTTATTTATTACAATTAGACGCTAATGGGTGATCTTAAGTATACTTTGGGCCTCATTGCCAACTAATATTATACATTAACATTAAAATATCAGTTTCTTACCTCGGAAATCACATTAAATATATTTTTTTTTCACACAAACAATGAATCGACGCGCACTTTATGCTCCTTTGCTGACGAAACAATATGGCTGTCTATTTTTTTTTTAATTTTGTAGATGAGTGTTGCCATAATAAAACTGCGTTTTGTACTTTGGCTCTTTAAATAGTAGTTTTGGGTTAAAAATTCGTCACACAAATAAATCGTAACACAAAAGCAAAAGTCGTTGTTTTATTTTAAACTATCGATAAAACAAGTCAGTTTAAGGATTTTCGCTACAATATTATTATTATAGCAGGGTACTATCATCTAAATTTTCGTCGGTATATTTATAATTCAGATATTCTCCACAATTTATTGGATATTTTTACCATAAGATACTACAAAAAAAAAACGACATAAATGTCACACAAAATAATTGACAATTTTGGCGGCCTTACCCATGCATCTTTGTTTCCACTTCCTTTTGCGACATATTCAATTCTGCAGCAATGTCGGCCCAAGCATCATTTTTTTTAAATTTATCTTTATAATCTTTATTTGAAGCATCCCAAAGTATATTACGCTGTTGGTAAAGCTCTATGAGCATCGAAACCTGGTTGTTGGACCACACTACTTCCATGTTTATAAACTCGCGCAACACACGTCCACACCTATTGACTTTTGCTTATAAACTAGACGTTTCGTCTTGCTCTCCACTCGAAGTGGGGAGCATGGCAACATGTTTAATAAACAATGTTGCATCACCTTTGTATATAAACTGTTTACAGAGATGATGAAACATTGTGAAACACTGTTTATAAACTGTTTATAAACAGTGTTTATAAACAAATGTTGCCTAATGAATACCCGGCCTTAGAGAAATATTTAAAAACTACTACAATGGTTTAGGCGGAGTTCCTTGGCAAGAAAATTATATTTAGATTAAATTGTACTTACAGAAGAAAGCTCATCAAGATTTGAAATGGAGTCATCGGCTGTAAGGGATATGTCCAGAAACTTCAGAAGTGGAAACCAATATACTGTTGGAGTGTAAATACTGTCAGCGTCCGCTCCACTTCTTACGCTTTTAGTTATCTGAAAAAAGGAATAATAATTAAGTTTATCACGAATAATACTAGCGAAAATCTGTCTAGATTGAAGGGTCGAGAATATGACGAAAACTATTCTAACCTACCTATATAAATTACTTAATATTGTCATTATACCTACACTTTGTACTTAATCGAAATATAATTAATAATTCTCAATCACTTGTATTTATTGTTTTTTATGTAGGGTGAACCCGTATATTTATGAAATGGCTATGCAGAAGCAAAAAATATAGGTACATACCTTTAATTTCTCCGACTGGTACTGCGTTCGCAAACCATTTATTTTTTTCTTAAGGTCTTCTTCAGTACACTGAACTTCAAAATCTTCGTAGATTCGTCTTGCTATAGTTCTATATATCTCAGAACGTTTTGTTTTGTTTTTATAATGTTGATGCTTGGTATTGTAAAGGCACTCGTTACTTTCATAAGCATTTATTAAAAACTTAGTCATTGGAATCGTCCACGATATCTTGTTTGCAGCCATTTTTAATTAAATGTCATTAGTATTTGATCAAATATCGGTGTTGCCAATACATTTGATGAAGTCGTCCAATTTCTTTGATCAAATGTCCATTGGACCAAGATATTTGATAAATGTAATACCACCCTTAAGGATAGGTTACACAGTGCGAGCAGCTGATGTGACAGTAGACAGCTACTGTGCCTATGTACTCGTATGACAGTAGCTCGACTCGCCTCGCACGGTCACACTATGCAAGCTGCTGGCTTCGCAGAAGACAGCTACTGCACCAGTGTACTGGCATATTCGTCAATGGCAATTCGTCTGCAATGTTGTCGCAAAATACACGTTTAATCACAGTACATACCACAATAAAAGCGGTTACGAAAATACTTTGTGTTGAAATGCTTAGAATTGAAAGAGCTATACAAAAAAAGAAGAAGAAAAGAAGTATTTGGGTCAGGGATTGGTTGCAAAAAAAAGGGGCAACGCATACAATATTTAAAGAGCTATATGATGAAGATCCCCGAGAATATAAAGCGGTTATGAGAGTGACACCTGAACAAGTGGAAATACTTTTAAATTTAATTGCTCCAAAAATTCAACGTGATGATACACTGATGAGGGATGCGATACCTGCAAGGGTGAAGTTGGAAATAACTCTGGTATACCTTTCTTCTGGGATATCGTATAGACTATTGTCGGTATTTTTCAGAGTTTCAAAAGCATCCATAATTAAAATAATACCAGAAGTGTGTGCTGCTATCAATGAAAGTCTAAAAGGTTATATCAAAGTAAGTAATTTTTATTATTCTTAATCAAATTCACAACGGATTTGTTAAAATTTTTGCACATATTAAACGTGAACTTAACATAGTACCTAATACTTAATAACTACAGTACCTACTACATAGCTTATTTCGTTATTTTAGAGATTGATATTGCTGAAGAAAGTATATCATTACGGAGTATAGATTGTGAAGATTGATCCAGCAGTGGCGTAGAGTGTGCAGATATTGTAGGTTCAACAGGTTGATAATTTACAGACATTGTTTGTGAAGGATTTACTGGAGCTGCGAACACTACAAGCTGTGATGACAGCGTACATTCATTATGGAGTATAGATTGTGAAGATTGTTCCAGTTGTGTAGAGTGTGCAGATATTGTAGGTCCAACAAGTTGATAATTTACTGCAGGCTGTGGTGATGGCGTACATTCAGAACTGTAATCAGAAGGTGTATACACAATTCTAGCACAGAGGGCGCTTTTACGGTATCTAGAGAGTATTGCCTGTATTTCATCTGTCGCATCAATTCTATCAATCGGAGGTAACTGTTTGAGCTGCAGTGCTACATGTCTTCCAATAACATCACATTCATCTTCTAATTCTCTTGGAATCGGGGCAGACACGTTTACTAAACTGTTATTTAGTTCTTTGAGCTCATTCACAGCTGCTTGAATTTCAGACCGTTCTGATGATACTTTCGTCTTTAATTTTGGAGTTTTTGGTGGCCTCATCACTTTTGTAGGAACGGCGTTGTTGCTATTGTCACTAGCATCAAGGTCCTCGTTATTCATGGCCTCGTTTCCTGACATTGATCCAACGTTGCTTCCTGACGTTGACGCATGATTTGGTACCTGAAATTAATGTTACTCTTTTATTTTTCAGATACCCAATGTGGAAGAATGGCAAGATATAGAAGTAGGATTCGCTTCAAGGTGGAATTTCCCGAATTGCTGTGGAGCTATTGATGGGAAACACATAACAATTCAAGCACCACCAAATTGTGGCAGTGAATATTATAACTACAAAGGAACAAACAGTATAGTGCTCATGGCCGTCGTAGATCACGATTATACTTTCAGATATGTAGATATAGGCTCATACGGTCGTAATGCAGATGGTGGGGTATTTCAAAACTGCTCTTTGTATCCGTTTCTAGAAAACAATTTATTGTTGCCTGAAAATGGTATTCTAGTTGGAGATGATGCCTTCCCTTTGAAGCCGTATTTACTAAAGCCCTACAAAAATATATTGACTACCGCAGAAAAGATATATAATTATAGATTGAGCAGAGCAAGAAGGATTGTGGAGAATGGGTTTGGCATTCTAGCATCTCGTTTTCGTGTTTTGGGAAAGCCAATTCAAGTTAAAGAGGAAACTACGATAAATATCGTCTTATGTGCATGTACATTACACAATTGGTTACGTACCACTGCATCATGCACTTATACACCACCAGGAACTACAGATTATGAAGACATCATAAACTTTCAAATCATTCTAGGGCAGTGGAGGTCCGAAATTAATGAATTACTGAGTATTCGTCGCTCGAGAATCAATAATAGATCGAAAGCAATAGCAGAGAAAATGCGTGATAAATATAAAAATTATTTCAATGGCGAGGGAGCAGTTACGTGGCAAAATGATATGATTGTGTAATTAGAAATAAAATACTTACCAGATTACTTAGTGTTTCTTATTCTTTTAGATTTATTATTTTCATAATATAATCCATAGAATCGAACCACTTGATAGATGGTTTATAGATCTCATCAGTGCCAGATCCACTTTTTTTGCTTTTTTCAATTTTCCTGGTTATACGTAGAACGTAAATTTTTGATTTTTTTTGTAACTTCATTCGTGTTTTGTAAATTAAATTCCATGCGGATGTGTTCTAACGACGCTTTACGCAAATCTCTGTTCTTATAATTAGGATCCAAACAATTCCATAAGTTCGTTTGATCTTTGTATAGCTCCACAAACTTTATATTTTGATCGGATGTCCATCTTTCCGCCATTTTGACGCCGAAACAAGAAACACTGTAGCGTGGGCCCGAGCGTACGAGCTACTGTCATTTCGCAAAATCGTGCGAGTTGACGACCGAGCGGCGTGCGAGTGGCGTGGTGGGGGAAGGCAAGTAGCGAGTAAAAACAAAAATGTTGAAGTAACTCGGACGCGAGCTACTGTCCCACTCGCACATGACAGTAACTCGTATGATGCGGTCACACGGTGCAAGTAACTGCACCTCAGTAACTGACTCGGTCAGCTCGCATGCCAGCTCGCACTGTGTAACCTAGGCATTAGGTGTGTTTGGTCTAGTCTTCAATGAGGGTTTTCTGAAATGTTCCCCGTGAGATGGCAGCGCTGTAACGTCAGGTCCAACTACCTGTCAAAACACATACACGATTTATATTTTTCGATCATTGTTTTGGTTTATTTATTCTTAAAAACGTTACAAACGGAATATTGTTTTCCAAAATGCCACAGTGTTGTGCAGTGCCTATGTGTGCAAATAAAAAAGGAGGACATAAGTTCCCTACAGAAGATAAAAGCCGATTAAAACAGTGGCTTGTAGCCATTCGAAGAGATAAATTTACTCCAACGAAAAATAGCCTCGTTTGCAAAAACCACTTCACAGAGGACGATTACCAGCTACCGAAGGACTCAGTATTAGAAAAACGTAAGAATATTTTGTACTTATTTATAATGATAAACTTTAGTTAAGTCACCTTGATTATGTCTGTGCGCGACTAACCTTCAATGATGTAGTGCAAACGTTTTTTAGTACTTGCCTTATCAAAAATTACTTCATTAAAACATTATATTTATTGAATTATTATTTCAGCCAGGCCTGTGTTGAAAAAATGTGCAGTGCCAAGTCGATTCCCATGGAATGAACAAAATTCTAGTTTGCATCAAAAAAAGAAGGAGCGACATCAAAGGCGTTTGGCGCGAAATGAAAGGAAAATTAGTGTCCAAGTACACATAAACAATAAAAAAGAGAAGGATGACACCTTCCTCATGGAAACTACAAACTTTTGCGAAGTAGAAATTGAATTCGAGAAGAAACAGAAAGATATTGGTATCCAATGTGATTTATGTGGAAGTGATAATCTCAAAACACTTAAAGAATGTCCTCCAAATGAAAACAAAAAAAAAAAATCTTCAATTGCAAATGTGCTGGATATAACCAATGCGGCCGAAGTACAGTTTTATACTGGTTTCCAAGATTATGAACATATCAAATTCATATTTAGTATTTTTGGAGATGAAGTAAATTGCTTAAAATATTATCCTCAACTGAAAACATTGAAGGTGCCGTTTCTAAACCCTTGTGATCAATTCCTTCTAGTGTTAATTAAATTACGCCGGAACATGCTATTTACAGAACTCGCCTTTCGATCGAAGATTAATAAAACGGTACTAAGTAACATTTTTATAACATGGATCAATTATATTGTAAATTGAAAGAGTTAAATGTTTGGGTGCCAAAACAATGCATAGATAAAAATATGAAATACTATGGCAAGATTAATCCATGCACTGTGATAGTAGATTGCACGGAAATAAAAATAGAGAAGCCCAAAAATCCACTTACACAACAGCTTACATATTCCACTTACAAATCAGCAAATACTCTAAAAGTTTTAGTTGGGATTTCAGCATCAGGCTGCGTTACATTTGTGTCCGATGCATATGGTGGATCTACGAGTGATCGTGAATTGTTTGAAAAATGTGGACTTATAAACTTGAACCTAATGATATCATTCTTAGTGACCGTGGCTTTAATGTGCAAGACCTAGTGTGCCATAAAGATGTTACAGTTAATGTGCCAGAATTTTTTAAAAATACTGATGGACAATTTGAGACTTCTCAACTGACAAGGTCAAAAAAAATATCTTCAGAACGGATACACGTTGAAAGGGTCATTGGTTTGGCTAAAACTTTTAAGATCTTAAGCGGCAAGTTGGATTCAAAATTGGTGCCTTTAGCAGATAGAATAATATTTGTATGTTTTATGTTAACCAATTTCAAAAATAATATTATAAAGTAAAACATGTTTTTTTCAATTTTATTTTATTTGATGTCGCTTTTAACAGTACTGTATTAAACATACTTTGTTAAATAATAAATAACAAGAATACAAAATTAAACTTTGTTCTAATTTCTATCACATAGAATCTTACAATATACTATAAAAATATATTAACAATCATACATATTTTTTGCTATCTTTGGCAACATAAATTGAAAAAAGAAAGCTTTTACTCGAGGGATTATAATATTTTGTATAAATGAATCATTTTTTTTAACATTTATTATTTTTTCATCAACATTAGTCCATATAAATAAATCACAACAATCTCTTCCTGTGTCAAGTAACTGCGTTTGGATTTGGTAATAATAGTTGCTTGTTTCTTTCAGTTGCAAATACTCCGAATCACGCTCTAAATGGAAATAATTGTTGGATCCAATCATTTCATCCTTTATGGAATATGGACATTTAACTTCTAAAATTTTGTTATCTCCAATTAATCCATCAGGAGAAGCGCCAATGAAAGGGTACTGCACAGAAACATATAAACCACAGCGTTCTACTTTTTTTCCAGTTTTCCCCTCATATGATTCAATTGCTGTGGTTTCCATAGACTTGCCCCATTCTAAGGCCGTGCTTACTATTTTCTTATTACATATAAGGCTTTGTGCATACTTTTCTTGGTCCTTTTTAGCAGTAAATTTACAAATCTCACCGACTCTTGAAGCAGTCACTCGAAAAGATCGTTCTGTATACCATAACTTTGTCTTCGTCTGATTTTTAGTTTTCTTTTCAATTTCCTTTGCTGAGTCAGTAGTTACCTGTTAGGGGCAAAGGATAAGGAAAGTATGAAGGTATAAACTTAAACAAACATCTATAATCCCTATGCAAGTGCAATTAATATTGATGATTACATAATATACTAAATAATAAAAAAACATAGTAGCTACAACTTCTCATGATTCACCACCTCGCTTGCAACAGTACAGTCAATAAGATTGTACAAGTCGTAGCTACTATAATGAATAAATTCATCTGGAATAAATGGCTTACAGATATTTTATTAAGAATAAGTTGATGATGTAAAGGAAAAGGTAGGTAATCATGGTCATGTACTTATCACATCTTGCATGTTAGCACTGTCCAAAATTCCACATAATCCTATTCTTTTTGTGACAATGAGCAGTAGTTAATGACTTTATTTCTAACTGTTGCAGCCCATTCTTTTCCCTGACTAATAGAGGACTGTGGTCTTGGATCATAGCACATACTTCTTTTCTTTTTTTTGCAAACATTATATTCTGCTATTTCATATGAAAGGTTCTCTGCTTTTTTCGGCGAAACATCAAGTTTATTCTTTTTAGGTACATGCCATACTTGTTTTTTTTGTGTTGGAGTCATTTTAATTAACCATATATTCTGCTCTCGGAATTTGAGTATAGCATAGCACAAAACTGACACATGCTTGCAAATGGCTTTTGGTCCTTTCCCTGCTACACATTCACACACCGATTGTATAATAGATCCACTTCCATTACATATGGCAATTGAAGCAAAATAAGTGAGGGCTTTTGTATTTTCAGAATGGACTTGACCTTTGAAAAATATATGTGTACTAGTATTTGCGGTCACTAATGCGAGTAGGTAGTTATTTTGCAGCATATTATAACCTCTTCTGTGCACTGCAGAATAATCTGACATTCCTATGCCGTCTTTATACAATTCAAGGAAATACGTATTTATGTTAATAATGTCCAAATTGGGTAAAACTGTTTTTGAATCCACACTTTTGTATAACTTTTCTTCTGGCCATTCTATTACATAATTAATCTCACTTGAGAGATTAGAATTATTAATTAAATTATTTTCATTTGATTTGAAGTTGTTGTTTCTGTCATAGTCATTTAGCCTGGAATATATAATATACATTAATCAACAACAACTCACTAAAAGACAAATAACTTCAATTTAGTAGTTAAAAAAAAACAATCAAATTGTGGAAACAAATAGAAGTAGATTATGTTTACCTTTCAATGAGCTTTTCTTTAGTACCAGTAACTTTTGCGCCTCTCTTTTTGAGCTCAATCTTCAGTTCGGCAACCTTTCTTTGGCCGTAATACATAATAAAATCAATAACACTTCCAAATACATAAAATTTTACTAAAATAATAATACGTTCGGTAAGAATCTGTGCTATCTGACAGCTGTTTGGACCTGACGCATACGAAGCGCCGCCTGGCGGCAGAAAAAGTATCGAAAACCCCGATTACTGATGGCGAAGAAGAGTTATTAGGTGATAAAGTCCCAATTTTGTTACAACGGTTTTCAGTGAAGTGTTCATTGTTGGAAGCTGGTGAAAATTCGGGAATATCATTCGGGAAAATAGAAGAGTTCGATGGTAAATTTTGTAATAAGGCATCAGTATCTTCTAAATTAATGTCATCTAATATTGATAACTCTTCTTGCGTAAAATTTGCACCTGGGGCAGAGGAGAATCTGAAAGAAAAACATACATTATATTACACATACTAAATATGATTCAATATACTATCCTGATCCTGCAATTCTACCCACATAGTTCCCGTTAATGCAGAATTGCAGATTCAATGCAAAATTACCAGGACAAAAGTTTTAGGCACTAATTATCTCTATAAAAAAAATCATCAAAATCAGTTCAACGGTTTACGAATGAATATGCAAAAAAAAGACACACAAAAACATACGAAATTTGATCCAAATCAGTCCAGCCGTTTCTTAGTTTTAGCGGAAATAACACCTCATGTTTCATTTTAATTATAAGTATTAGGTAATAATAAAACTATTAAAATAATTAGTTAACTAACTTAATAACAGTCGTTTTACCAATTATGTATCAAACACGATCTGTTAAAAAAAAACAATAGAATGAGTCAACTTCAGACTTCATAAAAATTATTCAACGTATACTGATCTATCTACAGTCGTACCAGTATACGTGGGTACACTTATTAAATTGAATAATTTTCAAATTAATTACGCTCTTTACTACTGTTATTAAGTAAATAATAATAATGTAACTCTACTTACCCCTTTCCGCTTCATTTTGACCATCATCACAAACTTCAGAAGTATTTTCCTTGATAACCTTAAAATCGTCATGTTTTTCATTCACTAAATTAATAATTTTTCGGGACCTACATGATCCGTTTTTACTTTATTATAACTCTCTATCTCAATAAAAATAACAAACGATAAACAACTAGGCATTTACATATAAATAAGTGACAATCACATCCGTACCGCTCGGCGTTTGACGTATATTGCGCCAGTTGCAACTTGTACCAACACAACCGCGACACGACCGCGTTCGCGTCCCGCGTATACTGGTATGGTTTAGGTGACTCAGTGTACTATGTGCAAAATAAATAATTTTGAATTCTTGACCCAGTATACGTCTTTTTTTTCAGTCATTTATAGGGATATACAAATATTTTTTACACAGGTAAATAGGGAATGATTCAACTATTGCTCTTGTATGAAAAAGTGTATTTTTCGAAATTTGTTAGTTGACTCAGTATACTTAGGAGCCGTCGATGTATTTCCATCTCAACATTATTCTCTTCCTCAGAATCGGATGAATGAGGTTCATTGTCGGATAATGATTCGGTCTCCGATTCAGCTAACCATTGCACAATTTTGCCTTCTACACTTCTCAAATCCATCTAAAATAGAAAATAAATGAAATGAAGACAAGAAAAATACACAATTTTTTTATAAAACTCAGTATAAAATGTAAAAAAAAACATTATTGGTTAATAGGATTCACGTCCTAAAACCATAACAGTAATTATTCATTAGTAAATAATGAAAGTTATTAAATTTTCAAACAAATAAAAACATAAACGGAAGCATAAAATTATTTACAACTTTACTAAAAAAAACTTTCAGCACTACTAACCTTTCGTCTGTGAGACG
Source organism: Orthosia gracilis (assembly GCA_947562075.1). Taxonomy (NCBI): domain Eukaryota; kingdom Metazoa; phylum Arthropoda; class Insecta; order Lepidoptera; family Noctuidae; genus Orthosia; species Orthosia gracilis. Next base: position 4,020,378 of record OX387264.1, read on the forward strand.
ACGATTACGCGAATACGCGATATATGTCCACCTAATTATCGTGCATCCACAATGAGTCCGCGGGTCACTAATTTCACAATCCAGGAAGGTATTAAAAGAGCGCGGGGTGGGGGGCCACGGGAAGATGGCGAAATGGCGAAAGCGCTGTGTGCGCGTCGTCTATTGTACGAATGGTTAGTGATCTAGGGTTAATATCAACGAATCAGTACTATTCATAGATAATACTAATGAGTCATTTGTTGGTGGATCTGAATTGTTTTGATCTAAATAGTCAGGATTATTTTCAATTAAATAATTATGCAAAACGCATGTTGCTTTTACTACTTTATCAACAGTAGCGACTTGACATTCGAAGTCTTTGTGATACACGTACCATTTTCTCTTCAACACACCGAATGTTGCCTCTATAATACGTCGAGCCCTCGACAGTCTATAATTAAATATTCGTCTGCTTGGATCTAATTGATCTCTGGGATATGGACGCAATAAATTGTAATACAAAGGAAAAGCTTCATCGCCAATAAATACGAATGGTACTGGCTCTCCACCTTGAGTAAGGGGTTTAGGCTGTGGCAAGTTTAAAGCACTGCTTTGTAGTCGCCTTCCAAATTCACTCTCAGCAAAAATTCTTCCGTCGCTGAATCTTCCCATCGATCCTATATCTGCCATAATTATTTTTCTTCTAGCATCAGCCACACACATTAATACAATCGAAAATCTATGTTTATAATTAAAAAAAGATGATCCTGATTTATTTGGTGCAGTTATGTAAATGTGCTTGCCGTCTATGGCACCAACGCAATTCTTAAATTGCCACAAGTCTTCGAATTCTTTGGCTTTTCGATACCAATCATTTTGAGTAGGTACTAGCATATATAAAGGCTGCAATCACAAACTTCTTGAATGAGTTTCGTCAAAGTAGATCTTCCAACTCTAAAATTTTCTGCAAGTGTCGAATACTTACTACCCGTTGCCAAATACCTGTAAAATAAGTAACTATAAATAAAGTATGAATATTACCGTTAATTATTTTTGCAGTTAAAACAGCTAAAGCTAAGTGGAAGAAGTTGCGCGACAATCATCGCGATGCCTTAAAAAGACAAAATCATAATAGAAGTGGTCAGGCGGCGAAACAAACAAGAGAATGGAAATATCAAAAACTGATGGAGTTTTTACTGCCACACATGCATAATAGAGTTTGCGCTACAAATTTAAAAAAAGATTCAGAACTTTTGAGGAACCAAAATCATGACGATAATGCAATAAGCTTGGCACCAAACGATTCAATATCCGATTTAGAACAGTTTGATTTAGACAATATTGTTACATCAGATGTGTCAAACATCGGCGTTGGCAGTTCTTCACTAGCTACCCAGTCTTCGGTTACATTGTGTCCTGATTCATCAAGAAGCAATAAAAGAAAATCTGATGAAATCTCCGAATTCCTAAGAACACATCAAGCTAATCACCAGCGAATGGAGAATGAACGAGCTGAGTTAAAAAAAAATATTATGGCCCCCGATAGCTTTGACGACATAGATCATTTTTTTCTCACGGTAGCAAAAAGTATAAAAAAACTTCCAAGCTATTTACAATTACAAGTTAAAAGAAAAGCAATGATGCTCTATTAGAAGCTGAGGACGTAAATGAACAAAGTTCATGGAATGCTCCACATTATGGGTATTCTACAGCTCGAACAGAAACATACACTACCCAAAATTATGAAAACAATCTGCAAATGCAATCACCACAAGACTCTAGTGAACCTTTTCCACCTGGAACTAATAATGAAAATGATAATGAAAATAATAACGAACATGTTTAGTTATGTTGATTTCTAATTATATTTATTGATTAGCAGAGTGTCTTGCAAATTCTGTTTTTATTATGAATAATTGTTAACTGTTTAAATCTTAACTACATTAAGATTTAAACGTAAAACTGTAATGTAGCAACAACTCTTTAAATTTGTTGATTTTAATTAGGGTGCGTTCAAACTACACGCGCACGCCCCACGCTCTCCACGCGTGTCTGAACGCGCCCTTATATTTTTCAATATTTTTCATTAGACTGTGTTCCAAAGACTGTTTTGATTATGAATACTCAGTTGTTTGAATAAATGATTATAACTGAATAAAAGATTATTGAATCAAATTGTGTACTTACTTCAAACACAACGCAAGCCTTTCTTCACTTGATATCGATCTCCTGCAGTTGGTATCTTTCTTCTGTAAGTGTGATTTGAGCAAACAGTGTAGGTCATGGAAAGTTTTTCTTGATACCTACTCTATAGGAGTTTTCGAATATTTCGTCATCACAGGTTTGAAAGAAAGTTGCAAATTCGCCATGTATAGAATGATATTTTAGATGTTCTCGAATTCAAAATCTATGTTTTCTTTTTGAATTCAAGTAATTTGCGGCAACCAATGCTAATATCTCTTCTTCCAACTCTTCCTCCTCCAGTAGAGAAAGGTACAAAAGAGCTGCTTTATTTTTTTTTACCGACAACATGACGTGTGATCTGACTGAGAGAACGCGTGTCACTGGGCACTCACGCACCAGGCGATGCGAATAGGCAAAGCAGCTCCGTTCCACTCCGCTCCACTTCAGTGGAAACACATACCTCTTCTCGCAGCTCAGCCCCGCTCCGCACAGCTCCACTCCGCCTCAGTGGAACCGCAGCCTTATAGTATTATTAAAGTATTTCGTTCTATTTTGAGGCATAATAGAGTAAAAAAAGCTATACATCATTCTTAACAAATTTTATTTCTAATTTTCATCATCTTCAGAGTCATTTTCAATACTAATATTGCAAATATCATTTTCCTCCAAAAGATTCATGGTATTCTCTGAAAGAGGAATCTTTCTTTTATGTTTAGCGTTCCTCATTCCCGTCAGCAAGGGATCTGATGTCAAGAGCAACCTATTTAAAACGTCTGTGTTGCAGGCTACTCTCGAAAATTTTCGGGCGTAGTTTAGCCGAAACGCTCGGATGTGCTTATTGCGGGCTTCTGCAGCTTCTTCAGACAGTTGTCCGATTGGCAGAATCGCCTCCTTTATCACGACTGCCCATGACTCAATGAAACTTGTACAAAGAAACGTACAATTCAGCAGTTTCTTTGCAGTAAATTTCCAATTTTTGGATGTTAATTATTATCCCGCAGCACATGGTGTCTAGGATGACTTTTAATCGGTAGATTAAATTCTGGTCAATCCCAGTTATTTCTGCAGCTTTCTCGTATTCATCGAAAAATCGCCTGCTGGTATTCCCATCATTCGTGTTTCCAAAGTTAGCCTTTGGAATATCTACTAGTAATCCTAGTTGTTCACGAAACTTGGTTTGGATTTCTTTTTTTCGTGGCTCCACTCGTTTCTTCTCTTCCGCAGTCAGGCGAGCCCTCCACTTCATGACTGGTAATTTATAAGCTACATGCAGTATGCTCTCGAAAAATCTTATTCGAGCGTGCAGCAAAGATAGACCAAATCGCATGTTTTCCGTATTGCAGGGCCTTTCTTTTGTAAGGTCGTTGAAATCGGAGGATGTGGCGCCACATATATGTAACATCTCATGGTTGACTTGGTATGGGTTGCTGCGTTACATACCTTGCCGTCCACCATGGTAAAAACTATTTTATGTTTGACGGATATGTCGTCGATCTTGGTCTTGCTCAGTTCTTTCATTTGATTTTCTACGTACTCGATTTCCTCATTAGTCACGTCAGTGTTTTCTTTCACAAATCGTAAGCGTATTGGTCTGCAATATCGTGGTGATGACGGAGTTGGGTTTTGCTATATAATTTTTTTTTCCGTTCCATAGACTAGTTGGAGTGGAACGACAGAACTTTGAAAAATGTTGGCGTCGGAATCAGTCTCATTTGCAAATTTCATTTTATATTGAATCTGCTGAGATCCGTCACAGCCCCATTTGCTGATGAGCAGAAAGGACTGCTTTTCAGATTCAGTCAGTTGCTCCAAGACCTCCTCACCAAGATGCAATAATAATCGCTTGATGGTGTGATCCATTAAGCTTTGTACCCTTACTTCGGCACAGGTCTCAGTTATGCTGTGGATTTCGGGGTAACATTCTTTTTCAACTTCTTTAGAATCGAATAGCATGGGTAAAAGCCTGGATACGTGTCTCGAACCACTTCGTATTGGGCCTGGGTAAACCCAGCTTCAACAAACATAAACAGGGAACGAATGTGTGCCAATTTCGTTGAAACTACTTTTTCTTGTTCAGCTGCATGTTCTTTTATCGCTGCTGCATATTTTTTTGCTTTCCGGGGGCTTCTGGTAAGGACCTTTACGATTTTTGATGCTTCGACTTCGCCAGTTTCTCGCAATTTCATTTGTGTTGCGTATGCCAGCACATCTAAGTCAGATGTTCGAAGATTTTCAGTTTTTCGCCTTTTATTCCTTTCATATAAGTCTGAAAACGACTTTTGAGGTCTACCCGGACTTAATCCTATAACAAAAGAGTTACCTTTAATTCCAATAAATATAATAATGTTCGAAACAAAAGAATTGTTAACGTAAATAGGTACCTGCTTTTGGTAGCGATATGGTGCCCTTGAGCCATTCTTTGTTCGCTTCTAGGAATCTGGCTTTGGTATTGCGGGCAGCTGACCATTTCTGCTTGAATTGGTGACGTATAATTGACAACTTGTGCTTTGCATCGGCAATGTTTGGGTCATCTTCAGAGTATTGACGGAGAAGTTCCAACTCCATAAATTCCAACTTTTCATTGAAATTTGAAGCATTGGAGCGTTCCATGATAGTTAGTAAATGTAATATTCGGAGACAAATCAAACGCAAACGTCCAGTGGTTAGCAGCGTATATTTAACTGACTGACACAACATTACCCTCAACATATTATAATAAAAAGATACACAGATACCTACATTACATCCCTCTGCGCTTAATTAATGCCTAGTTGTTATATAAGTATACATACATTTTTTATTTCAACTATTTCTACCCATAACCTTTATTTGAATATAAAACAATATTGAAATACAGCTATATCTTATTTATAGGACGCTTATGGGTAAGGCCGCCGAAATTGTCAATTATACTTCGTGCCTCTTCTCTTGAGATTAGTACCTTAATTAATATTGATTATTTACAATGTAGTAACGCGTAGAGGCGGCTACCCAATTCACTATGTTTTAGAGAAAATTTTTTTTTTTTTTTTTCCTTGCAACCCTTTATTTGTCCACTTGTCATTCGCGATTATAGTGCGTTGCTACTCAACACATATCTAAACTTTTAAATAAAAAGAACAGTTTTTAAAAGTGGAAAAATGCCAAAAAGGACACATCATCGTCAACCGAGGAACACCTACAAGAGAATCAGGAGAAAAAGCTTGGGAACAATTTAAAAAGTGCTCGAACCGAAGTAAAACAAAATCGTCTCAAGAGTCGACGCCATATTTAGACCCACAAGGTACCTAAATCTGTTAAAATATATTATTATATATATCTACTACTATTTTACCAATCCTACGCCTTAATCTTGCATCTCAAACAAATAATGCATTTCGGGCAAGCCAAAAGCAAAATAATGCATTGGGGCTGTCTCACCGCATACTTACGAGATCATCATAATTTAATTCTTTTACCTAACGAATGTAATCGAGCAGGAGTAATCGTACTGCCTCACAACATTCAATAATTTTGAAACAAATAATACATTCGGACATGCCATCGGGCTGTCTCACCGCATACTTACTTACGAGATCATGAAATATAGGTAATTCAATTCTTTTATCAAACGAATGTACTCGAACAGGTCATCGGACTGTCTCACAACATTCAATAATTCACTGGTTTCGTTCAATTCTTTGGAATTGCTACACCCACCAGATTGCATAACTCGGTTATCAACCGGAAGGAAATGAAACAATGGTTTGTAATCATTCCAGGCCAAGTCCTAGACGACGACGCCACGCTCACTGGTTTCGTTCAATTCTTTGGAATTGCTACATCCACCAGATTGCATAACTCGGTTATCAACCGGAAGTGAAACAATGGTTTGTAATCATTCCAGGCCAAGTCCTAGACGACGACGCCACGCTCACTGGTTTCGTTCAATTCTTTGGAATTGCTACACCCACCAGATTGCATAACTCGGTTATCAACCGGAAGTGAAACAATGGTTTGTAATCATTCCAGGCGAAGTCCTAGACGACGACGCCACAAATGAAATGGAAACAATTGAAGTCGGATACGACCAAGAAAATAACCACAAACACTAGTAATCTTCCTCACAATCCCAGCCTGGACAAAACACAGATGTTCTCAAAATTTTGGGGTTGACTCAACATTGAACACGGAGTATGGTGATGGGGCCGAACTCCTCAAGGAAGTGGCCAGCTGTCTGGAACATCTTGTAACATGAGGCCTGTCTCCCTAGAGACCACAGGCGGGTATTTCCCCTTCAGCTCCTTCCGCAGGGAAAATAACCGCTGACATTGAACGTGACAAAACTTGGGGTTCTTATACCATACAGCAAAATTCCCAAATTATTGATAAACAAGGCCATAGAAGCAAAACAAAGACTACTCAGCACCATCTCCTGCCTAGGAGCAACATTATCCAAACTACTGGATACAAAAGAAAATGATACAGATCTACTAAGTTAAATAATACCACTTGCACCTTATGTGACTAGATGCAAATTTAGCTGCAGCTCAATTAAAAAGGATCTTGAGGACCAAGTTCAAAAAACAATGATAGAAAAATATCTGTTCGGGTAAACACTTGCTGAAACTCTTCGAGCTGGTAAAGCGGTTTAAAATCAGGTGGTGTAAGAGCACCCCATGACAAGAAAAAACCCAACACATTCCAAGCTAAACACTGGAAAGCTCCACCACCGCCACAAGGGCGACAGGAGAACAGGGAGCCTGTATATAGCCTGAGCCAGCTGTACAATACCCTTTAAGCGGTTGTTACATCTCAACCTTGACGCCGCTAAACTCAATAAGGTACGCCGGTCGCTTATAATTTTTTTTTAAAACTTTGGTAACTTATCACTGACGATAAGACCATATAATCATGGATTGAGGGTTTCACGGGTACCCACAACACTAGAGACAATCAACTAATTGATCTAACCATTGGTGCATTATCTAAGTGCCAGCATTGAAAAGGGAAATTTGTCTCAAGTGTTTCTTAAGACAAAAAACCCAATGGAAATAAAGCCTTAATAAGTTCATTGATGCAAGCCATTTCTAACCTGAAGACTTGTGCACAGAGTTAAAGATGATATCAAATGATAGTTCCATGGCCATACTTTACATAACATACATTAAAGATGCATAGCTTCTTATAAAATATCACAAAAATTCTAGCAAATATCTAGAATTCCCTCTTGGAAAATTGTAGAAGGATACATTTTCACTAAAGTCATGAAATCTGCCAACAAATTACTAAGATCCTGTGGCTTTTGATTGTTAACTGAAAACATTCAAAATACTAAGAAGTTAATCTCAATTAGTAATTAACAAACTTACACCCACTAATACTGGTACATTTTTGGGATATATTATTGACAAAAGACTTATAACTGTCATGAAACATTACCTACAGATAAGAAAACACATATGTAAATGGCGCGGTGGACTTGTTGGCGGGTCGTCAGAAATGAGACTCACTAGTTTATACAGTAAAAGTATATTAGCAGTACGACACAGACATTATATCACATTTCTTATGCTGGGTACACATTATCGCGGTAAATCTAGGGCTCGCGTATATCACTTCGCTCCGTGTTTGAGCGTGCGCATTCAGTGGTTGCGTTCGGCCGACTGCCCGCGCGAGCGATGCGTGTTGCAAGATGGCGCGCGCGCGAGGCGCAGACCTTGTAGGAGCGGGCGACTCGATTCCACGCGGCGTAACCTTGTTACACCGTCCTGCGTGCGTTTTACGTTACGGCGCTACACACTCCCCCTCTAGTTCGAATATGGCGCCCTCGCATTCGGGCTAGCAATCATACCTACGGGGTCGACCACGTCTGCGTTTTTCCCTAACCGGGACCTCAACGTCACCGATGAACGGCGTCAGATCGGAGACATGGTAGCGTCCAACGTGTTCGCCCTTGACGGTTCCCTCTAACGCATAGGTTGTGGGACTTACAACTTCTCGTATACGATACGGACCATCCCTACGAGGTATAAACTTAGCAGTCTGTCCTGGACTGGCATCGTTCGGCCCCTGTGTCTTCAACAATACAAGATCACCTACCTTGTAATCGGGGGGCGGGCGTCTACCTTCATCTGCATACTTTTTCTGCACGGTCTGAGCGCGTTCGTGGACATCTCTAGCGTCGAGCAGTACCGTTGACAACTTACGCAGGTAAGGAGTAATGTTTGGCACGAAATTATCGCTATCTACGATGGTTTTCATATCCGCCACGACGTCTGAAGGTGCTCGTAGCTCTCTACCGAAGGTAAGAAAAGCTGGTGAAAATCCAGTACTTGCTGTTACAGCGGAGTTCATGGCAAACCTTATGGCTGCAAGATGAGCGTCCCATGTTGCATGTTCTTTCCCTACCAAGATAGCCAACTGAGGCTTCAAGTCCCGATTCTTCCGTTCTACAGGGTTAGCTTCGGGATGATATAGCGGTGTCAGGGACTGTTTTATACCCATGACGTGACAAGCCTGCTGCATCACCTCGGCAACGAACTGCACTCCGTTGTCGCTAATCATCCTGCGCGGGACTCCGTACCTTAGGAAGACTTCAGCGATCAAGATCTCAGCGCACTCCACGCTGGTGGCGTTCTCTAACGCGAACAGTTCAACCCAATGGGAGCAGGTATCCTCCAGTATCAATATCCAACGGTTACCCTTCGACGTCTTCGGGAGCGGACCGAATAGGTCGACAGCCACAACTTCGAATCGTCGGGTAGGAGCCGGGGTTTGCAGCAGTCCAGCTGGTTTCCGAGTGTCTATTTTGTATCGCTGGCAAGCCGTGCAGCGTTTGATGTAATCGGTGATGAAACTTCTCATACCTGGCCAGAAGTATCGAGTTCTGATGCGTTGTAGGGTTCGTTCCACTCCGAAGTGACCTGCTGTAGGAGCGTCGTGAAAATCTGCCAGCACAGTCTCCCTTTCGTGCTTTGGCACGACGAGACAGGCGGAATCCGCGTCCTCAGATTCAGGTGCACACCTGTACAACACACCATCCGATATCAGGTATCCTCTCTCTGACCAACCCCTCCCCCTAAAGGGATCGTCAGGTGCTTCCAGTTCCTCTATTATCTTCTTCAGCTCGGGGTCTTCGAGCTGGTTAGAGCGCACGTCGTCGGGTTTCCTGTGTTATATCTACTGATACTAAGCATACCTCGCAACCACCTGGGTTCTCATCGCAACAGGGCGGGCGGCTTAGAGCGTCAGCAATCACGTTCACTTTTCCAGGGGTGTACTCGATCTGGAGGTCGTAAGCCTGGAGGGTAAGTGCCCATCTGGCGAGACGGCCGGTGGGTGACTTGAGGCTCATCAGCCATCGTAGTGGCTGGTGGTCAGACTTAACTATTACCTTGGACCCTTCGATGTACCCCCTGAACTTCGTAACGGCCCACACGACAGCAAGGGCCTCCCGTTCAGTGGTTGTGTAGTTGCGCTCAGCTACCTCTAGTAGACGGCTAGCGTATTCTATTGGTCTTTCATCGGGGCCCTCCCCCTGCATCAAAACTGCGCCGAGACAGTAGCCACTGCTATCTGTACGGAGGGAGAAGGGCTTACCTTCGTCAGCTTGGCGTAAGATGGGTGCAGTGACCAGGAGCTCTTTAATATGCTCAAAAGCAGCTTGCTGCTCCTCATGCCACTTCCAAGTGCCGTTCTTCTTTAGGAGGTCAGTTAAAGGTTTTGCAATTGCAGCGTAGTTCGGTACGAAGCGCCGGAACCAACTGGATGTTGCTAAAAAACCCTTAAGCTGCCTTACGGTCTTCGGGGAGGGCATGTCAGCAATAGCTGAAGTCTTACCTGGGTCAACTTGCAGACCGCCAGGAACGATTATGTGACCAAGGAACTTTACTGAGTCTCGGGCAAAACAGCTCTTCTTACGATTGACACGTAAGTTAAACTTTTCGAGTCTGTCAAAAACTGCTCCGAGATCCTCGATATGACCTCCGAAAGTTTCTGAGAGGATAATGAGATCGTCCAGGTACCCTAAGATGGTAACAGGCCTACATCCTTGAGGGTCTGAATATGCACTGGAGCTGTCGATCATCTTCTCTGGAACAGGCACATTTAGGTTCGACTTGAAACGATCTATCAGTCGTTGAAATGTGGCACCCGAGTTCCTTAGGCCCATCGGCATCCTTTTAAATCTGTAGGTGCCGGACGGTGTCACAAAAGCGGTTTTGTCGCGATCCTCTTCTGCGACACAAACCTGGAAGTAGCCGGAGTGGAGGTCAAGCGTAGTCATGTAGCTGGTCGTCTTCGCCGCATGAAGCACGTCTTCAATGCGCGGGAGCGGGTACCGATCTGGTTCTGTCACCGCGTTCAGCTTCCGGTAGTCCACACACAGGCGGACTCCGCCATCCTTCTTCGCTACTAAGACTACGTTGGCAGCCCAAGGCGATTCACACTCCTCTATTACATCAGCGCGTAGCAGCTTCTCGAGTTCACCGTCTAACAACTGTTTCTTACCTTGCGACATTCTATAGGGAGGTGAAGCGGTCTGTTCCTGCTTCTCGTCAACCCGAATGTGATGAGTGGCATACGTTGTTGGAGGTCCCTCGGTAGCGAAGCGCTCAGCTCTGCTTACTATGAGCTGGTTGAGCTGTGTTCTTTCGGCTGGTGTCAAATTCGTACCTTCTTCCCCTCTCAGTGCTAGGCTGGTGGTATCGACCTGCATCAACCCTGCGCCACTGGTAGATTCTAGGCTGTATGTTTTGACAAACTCGAACATCAGCCCGGGAGCATCGCTAAAGAACCAACGGTTACGTTGAAGGTCCATCAATATACCTGCTTTAGCGATAAAGTCTTGTCCTAGAAGCGTCCTATTGCTCGCTTCTGGTATCACTAGGAAAGTAGTGGGTATAACGTGATTCTGAATCGTTACGTTAGTATCACATGATAATAATTCACGTACCTGCTGCGTTCCGTCGGCGAGACTGAGACTTCGCCGCGTTTGTGTGAAGGTGGCGCCACTGTCGAGGAGGATTTAATATAATCCAGGACTAGCTAGGCTCTCAGTAGCACCTGTATCTAACACTGCCACACCTATTACAGACACGACTTCAATTTTTACTGTGGGATGCGAAAAATCAGAATTTTGAGTTATGGCACTTTGGAAACTCACCTTGTCGGCGGATGTACCTTTACATTTCGGACACTTAGACCGTATTACCCCTTGTTGACCGCAGCCGTAACACGATACTGACGCGTTATCTTCTTTTCGGTCTACCGATTTACTTTTATTCTTACAGTCTTCTACAGAGTGGCCGAACTTTTTACAAAAAACGCAGCGTGGCCTAACCCGTTTCGTTGCGTTCGAATCGCTATTATTATTATTATTCGAACTAGAGTTGGGAGGTGTGTCATGCGGTTGCGATTCGTTATTCTGAACCATAGACTTCGCGGGGTGGCTAGACTTATTGTCGCGGGGTGAATTAAATATTTTAGGTTCACTTACTCGCAGTTCGCCCAGCGTCTCCTCTACATACCTTGCGCGCTCGAGCAGACAGTCGACACTACTGACGGTATCACGTGACACTCTTTTTCTTATTCTACGATTTAATAATCCATAAACAATGTCTATCTCCATTATTTCGGGAACTTTGTATGGTAATCGAGATAAGTTCGCGCGTACTCGCGAAATATATGAGTCGGCACTATCACTATCACTTTGTTCACGCGCGAAGATTTCTCGAAGTATTCGATGAGCGGGGCGCGGGGCGCCGTACATGAATCGGAGTCGGAGGATCGCGTCGTCCCAGGTCTCGACGGATGATTTTATTCCTTGCCACCATACTGCGGCCTCTCCTGTCAGCAGCATAGGCAGCCCTCGAAGAGCGTGTTCGTCGGACACGTTCGCGCACTCTTTATATACAAGCACGTTCTCGATGAATGCTTCGGTGGTGTCTACGCCACGTGCGGCGCCGTCAAAACGGGCCGTGCACCGGGTAAAGTTGCCCTGCATGGTCGCTGCTGGCGCTCCCGGGTGTGCTGCGTACTGATGACTCGTCGATCCCGATGCGTCGCCCGATGATGGCGAGCTCGGCGTCGGTGTCATGACGCTTCTCATCGCGTTTGACAAAAGTCGCGTGAGTTGCTCGTCGGTCATGGAAATCATTTGGACGCCTGGCGTCGGCGTTGATGTTTCCGCGTTGCTCATAGCCGCGGGGTTTGCCACCGCGTGGCTGTCTTCATCGCTGCTGGAATCATCAGGGTTTTCTTTGGTCGCGTGCCGGCGGGTCGTCGGCGGCATTTTCTCGTCGATAACGCTCGGCGGCAAACCAAGTACACCTGGTAACACGCACAGTAGTAGCCAGAAGACAGTTGCGTGGTTTCGTTCGCGCTCGCGTTGTCCGAGCACGTGCCACGAGTTGGGCGCTATTTGTAAAATGGCGCGGTGGACTTGTTGGCGGGTCGTCAGAAATGAGACTCACTAGTTTATACAGTAAAAGTATATTAGCAGTACGACACAGACATTATATCACATTTCTTATGCTAGGTACACATCGCGGTAAATCTAGGGCTCGCGTATATCACTTCGCTCCGTGTTTGAGCGTGCGCATTCAGTGGTTGCGTTCGGCCGACTGCCCGCGCGAGCGATGCGTGTTGCAAGATGGCGCGCGCGCGAGGCGCAGACCTTGTAGGAGCGGGCGACTCGATTCCACGCGGCGTAACCTTGTTACACCGTCCTGCGTGCGTTTTACGTTACGGCGCTACACATATCAATTATGAAATCAGACAATTTACATGTTTTGTAGGACTGCACTCAGCATGCCCTACTATTATGGATGTCTTTATATATACTACATAGATATCTTTACAATAATTGCCTAAATGGTAGCCATATTCCGTTCAAAATTTAGTAAACAAAATCAAACCTAATTATGTAACCGAAATCTTTTCTGACGCCTCAACCAAGGGGGGGGGGTACTGTCTGTGGGGATGAGATTGAATATGAATATTTAATGAATTTTATTGGATTTATTAACATCATTCTTTGATTTAAAAAATTTGGCAAACTTTTCAATAATTATGAAATACTGTTATGCATAGACAATTCAATAGCAATATAGGCTGCATTAATCAAAGGAGTGGAATTCAAAATCCGCGTCTCTTCAACTTAGCCAGCAGCATTGGTGTGAAAACCATTACATATTCATTTTCGCTCCTTACATTAGGTCGATTGAAAATCTACGTAAGTAGCTGATACTTTATTGCAGATGTCACATCCCGATGTAGACTGGGAACTGAAAGAAAATTCATATGAACAATTATTGAAAGATAAATTTGGAATTCTGAAATTTATCTATTTGTAAGACACATTAACAAAAAATATGACAAATACATAACAACCAAAATGCCTTTACAATTGACCCATTTACAGTATACAGGTAACCAATTTTCTTTTATGTGTTCTCACCATTCTCAAACATATTAAAAGATCTATGAAAAATCATAATGGATAAAGCTAAGGGCATCATAGTGGTCACCATGGCCAACTCTGCCCTGATTCCCTTTACTTAAGGAACTTCCCATATTTCAGAGATCATACTCAAACCTAATGAAAATATAATAATAAAGTATCTCACAGCAAGGGAAAAATCCATACCAACCTTACTCTGGCTGTCGGAGTCTAATGTGTAGGTAGTGAAATCTATTGTGACGAAGCACACTACCAAAATCAATAGAAATTTTGATAGCATCTCTATCAGAAAAGTTCTCAAACAATTGACACATGTTTAATAAACTGGTTTAACTTTTTAGAAAATATAATCTTGAACACCAACGGTAATAAAAAATAAAATTTCTTAACAGATCTTTCTAATTCCAGTAAAAAATAAGACAAATGCTTGACTGTCACAAATCGGCATTATCACTGCTAATACTATAATAAATATTAGAATGTCATCTGATGATAGATAAAAAAATAGTTTTAAGGGCGTGTTCAGACTACGACCACATGGCCAAAAATACAATGTCACCTGGGAAACATGCCAGATACTGGAAGTATTAGGAATTTGAAACCAAAATGAGATGCTTTCTCTAGAACAACTGTCATAAATAAAATCAAAGTATAGAAATACAATCAATGCATATAACCATCAAAATTTCAGACCTCAAAAAATCTCTTATATAGGAACTAAATAATCAATCAATACTTCAGACAAAGAACAAAAATATGTCTAGCTGAAACCCTTATAGCCTACATTAATAAAACCTCTAACCATAAACATAAAAGAATTATTTTAGGCACCAAGAAACCATACCACAGAAGTGTCCAAACAGACTATCAGTCGTTGGATTAAGTGTACTTTAAAGACTAGCAGTATTGATGTACACGTATATTTAGCTCACAGCACACGCCACGCTGCTACTTCTAAAGCCAGGTGTGACAATTTATCAGATACTAAAAACAGCAGGCTGGAGTTAAAACTCAAGTGCATTTGGTAAACTTTACAACAGACCTTTAGTGTAAAGGATCAAAATGATTTAGCAAGATAAATCTTTAGCTGTGATTAAAGATATCTTATTTAACTTAGGAAGGAGTATGAGTATAAATGTATTGATAAGGAAACTAACAATAGCAATAAGAAAGCAAAACTGCATTTTATTAAAACAGATATATTTATAATATTATCTGAATGGTTAATTAAGAACTTTAGTTTTCCAATGACACCTATGATTGTTATTCTTTAAACAAACTTTAATATTGTTATTAAGTGGGCATTAAATATTCTGTTAAAAAGATGATTAAGAATATATATAAACATTTTGGTTAAGAACCAATATTACTTAAAATAAACTGTGATTGTTATTCTATAAAAAACTTTAATACTAATTGACAATAAATAGGCAAAATATACTTTGTTAATAAAGATAATTAAGATAAGAATAATAATTAAGAAAATGACTGAATATGAACCTTTGTTACCTAATGACAACTGTGATTGTTAATCTATAAACATTATACTCGTAACAATGAGAATGTAAATAATAAATTTGTCAAAACAGATAATTAAGAACATAACTTAATAAACTGATTAAGAACCTATGTGTGAAACCTATGGACAACCATGCTGGTTAGTCTATAAAAATATAATTAAGAATTTCAAAGAAAGTTTTTACTTCAAAAATTCATCATAGTTTATGTGATAATTCCAGAACTTAACTCTCAAAGTCTACATTGTAAATAATCAATATTAATTAAGGTACTAATCTCAAGAGACGAGGCACGAAGTATAATTTATGATTAAACGAACTTACCCTAAGTGAAGTTCTATCATAATTATACGAAGTGCCTCGTCCGAAGAGATTAGTAACACCCTCCCAACCTTAAGGTATAACCCAGAAGCGTTCTGGAAATATCTATAAAACATAAGTAACTCTAAACTAAATGACAAGTGGACAAATAAAGAGTTGCAAGGAAAAAAAAAAAAAAAATGTTTTCTCTAAAACATAGTGAATTGGGTAGCCGCCTCTACGCGTTACTACATTGTAAATAATCAATATTAATTAAGGTACTAATCTCTTCGGACGAGGCACTTCGTATAATTATGATAGAACTTCACTTAGGGTAAGTTCGTTTAATCATAAATTATATCACAAAAGTAACACAACAGATTTTGTGTTACCATTACACAAATGTAACCCAAAAGTAACACATCTTTTGGGTAAAGGTGGTTTCATAATGGTTTATAACCTAAATAAATACAAGATAAAAAAAAATTGGACATGCAATGATAGAGGAGTAATGAAATACGATATTTAAGCGATAATGACAATTAAAAAAATACAATAATACTTAACAAGAATCACGTATCTACCTATCATACACCACGACTTCAAAAAATAAAAAGGATCCTGAGTTCTTTAAAGAATGATTTTGAATTAGTTCTTGATAGGCAAGAACAACTTTTACTAATGAGCCAACTTTGTAACTTGCCAAAAAAAATCAAAATTATTTTTTTATTCAAAAGTATTGTTCGCAACGTAGTTGGAACGCGCTGACGCCAAAAACCTCGGTCTCAAGACGGATGGAACGCGACGGGTGGGAAGCGCCGGCGGCGGCCATCTTTTTCTGCCCTTTTTTCTACGAATCTGACAACGCAAGCTACGCGCGCGAGTCCGCGCATGATTTACTAATTTTAACTCATAACGAATATTCTGTAACAACATGTCTAAAACTAATTATAAACGTGGAAGCAACCTATAGCAGACTTTAATTGCAAGTTGATCAACCCAACATTTGGAGACCCCGACGTGATCAACTTGAAGATGCGACCGCGTGGTGCCAGCTAACGATGAAGATGAACTGCTGACGGACGACTTGACGAGCAACTTTACTGACGCGCATGGCTGCAACTCCTGTCTGTGCGACGAGCTGATGACCCACCTACCCTGCGGTCCTGTGTAGTGAGTGATTTGGTCTGTTCACAGGGAAGTACGCCCAATTTTGGTATCTATGCTTAACCTACATGTCGTACATTGATAATGCAGCCGATTTCTGTGCACCAGACCTACTATTTTCTCTCGAATTAATTATAATTTCTTAGGTACCTATACACTATGACACGCAGTGTTGCCACCTTGGTTTTCGAAAAGGGGCTGTCGGTCAAGCTAGAAAGAGCTAGATTTTGCAAATTTTGCCATCAAAAGAGGTGCTAGAAAGAGCTAAAAACATAAATGCAAATGCAGAGATAAAAATTGTTTATTTGAAATGTATAATGTAATTATTATTATATTTAGTTATTAAATTGTTAAAAATCAGAGTCTTCATCGGAATCTCCCAAAATCATTTCTGCCGAAGCAGAAGAAGTTGATGGCTGATTGACATCTGTGTTCTTAGCCAATTTGAAGGAGTACTTCAAATTACTCCCACACTTTTGTATTATTTCAGTTGGCACCTTGTGGGAACAGCAAGACTCTTTCAATCGTTTCAAACCCCATCGTATATGTAGTATGGATGTCATTGTTTTTAACCCCATTTTATTCCTGTTTTTAGTTTTAATTATGTTCATAGAACTGAAAACACGTTCGACATCCGCGTTCGAATGGGGCAATGACAAAATTATTTTCGCCAAATTTCCAAGCTCTTGATACAAGTTGTTTCCAGCAGCATCCTTGTATTTGAGAACTTCGCACCAAAATTTAATAGTGTCGTCTTTGTTCTCCCATTCGTGTTCTCCGATATTTCTATATTGTACTACAACTTTATCAATATCTTCTGGTATCAAACAAAATGCTTCTGCAAGGTGAACGATGCGTTGTACAGTTTTGTTTCGTTTAAGTGTCTCTTTAACAGAAAGAGCAGTCATTGTCTCTAAATTTTTAAAATTATCGGGTAGGCGCTGCTGCAATTCGCATATTAATTTTAATGTAAAATCAATGCATCTTTGTTTGACCGCTTTCTTTTCAGCGTTTTCCAGTGTTGATTTACTCAAAGCATCCTCAAATGAATATCCCATATACGAGTTTGTATCAACGTAGTCGTTTACTCTTTCAACACAATAGTCTACTCTGGAATTCGAATTGATAATTTTATGACACAAACTTTCAATAAGCCTTTTTAGCGTATCTAGAAGAAGTACTGGGTCTGCACTCTTGCTTTCAAATATTTTTAATGTTTGTTGGACTTCGCTAAGCACTGATTTTAAGTAAATCAAATACAACTTATTCCTCTGATCTTGGAACATCGAATAAAGCAATGTGGCTGTATAACAATTTTCCACCCCCTGTGTCAATTGAAAGTGTAGTTTGAGTTCATCCCATTGATCAAGAATGCGAACTATTGCTGGTTCAATAGAAATCCAACGAGTAGCACACATCTTTAAAATTTTCAGTGGTTTTTCACCCACATTAATTGTTTCATACACTTCTTTGTATGCATTTTGTCTTGATGGGGATAGACAAAACCAATTGTAGGTCTCTCTTATTAAAAACTCAATGTTTCTGGGTATAGTCTCTTGGGAAGCATGCGAAACAGCTAGTTGTATAGAGTGGCATACGCATCTATTCAAAATTAAATGGGGAAGATTGTAGTCTTCTTTGAGAATCTTAAACACTCCATTGTTTATCCCCACCATCACGGAAGCGTTATCGGTTCCTATTCCCATTAATTTTTTAATATCTAAATTGAGCTCATTAAGAAGACTGATGATGGCATCAACTATAGCTCTAGCATTTGCGGAAGTTAATTGTTGAAGACCTAGAAATGTTGAAGTTATTTCCTTGCGTTCTTCACTCAGATATTTTATAACTACTCCTAATTGTTTTGTGACAGATACATCCGTGGATTCATCAATAATCAAGCTGTACGGACCTGTGCCAATATCTTTTACCAACAGATCTTTAAAATATGGACTCAAAACTTCGGTTATAACATGGGTACATTTAGTACGATGCATCTTCATTTCTTTTGCTCCTCCTTTGACGCAGTCACAACTGAAAATTTGTTTGCATAAATCCGTAAGGTGGTCAACACTGTTGATGGAGGAGTGTTCTGCAATATATAAGCTAAGATAAGTTTCAGACTTACTGGCACTTGCGGTATCCTCTTTGCTTACAACTATTTTTGTTTGTGAGGACGACATGAAAGGAGCTGAACTATTTTTATGTTTTTTCGTTTCTTTGTGTCGTTGGATATCGAATAACTTCGCATTTATCTCGATTTTGCAATATAAACATAAAGCTTTTGATGAATTTCCTGGCACTGGCTTTATCCACTTAAATTCCGCTTCCCACTCTTTTTTATAATGTTGTTTGTAAACAGTCTTTTTTTGGAGTGGTAGATCCGTCATTTTTAGTTTGTTACGTACCTACTGAACTTTCAAAATATTCACACACCTTTTATATCAAAACTGAAGACACCACAGTGTTCAATTCACTCGCGCTCGATTATTTCAACAAGTTACAAAAACAAATGTTCGCTTCGCTCTCATTGCCTTAGTGATATTATAATACTGCGAAAAAAAACTGATACATAAATAAGATTACTATGAATAATTGCAACTACATCCTAAATTAGTCGGTTTATACTTAGAAACAAA
Organism: Orthosia gracilis; assembly: GCA_947562075.1. NCBI lineage: Eukaryota > Metazoa > Arthropoda > Insecta > Lepidoptera > Noctuidae > Orthosia > Orthosia gracilis. Next base: position 4,039,607 of record OX387264.1, read on the forward strand.
CTTGGGGAATTCCCCAGTAAAAAAGCAGAAAGAGTACGTAGGGTTAACAATGTTACCATAGCAAAACTAAAAATATACTCAATTAGTGATCATAAAATGAACTGAAGAAATCTATACTACATGACGCGCATTGTTTCATAACTTGGTAATCGCGGTATGAAGTTTTCGTATCGCTTGAAAAGGGCTAGATTGCTCTTTTCGGGCTAAAGCATGAAAAAACGAGTTTACCTTCTGTAAAAAGTGCTAGATCTAGCCCGAAAAGAGCTAAGGTGGCAACACTGATGACACGTAGTTACCTAACTTGCAAATGATTTCTCATTAGGTAGGTACTATTTAGATGACAACTTGCCTACCTAACTACTTAACTTGCACCCTATGGAGTCAGATTAAATGACAAAAGTTGCTTAGTAAGGAGGTACTTACTAATTAAATGACAAGCAGACCTGCCTTACTAGTAACTCCTTTCTCTTTTTCTTTCACTTTGCTTATGGTATCACCCTGGCATTTTCCAGACAAGCTGTGCTGCCTGCTTCTTGGGTCCCGTTGGGGAATGCATTGCTATAAGCTAAAACTGCTGCTACCTGCATCCTGCGCTGTGTAACCTGCTTTGCTTGTGTGTGAGTTGCTGACTGCACGAGCTGTTGTCGTAGCCATTGCGCGACATATACGGTTTGGCTTTATATTCTTAATTTTACATGCGGTATACAATACCAGCATAGCTAATTTCTTGACGGTCTGTTTAGTTCTTAAGTGTTCACCATGTCGGTTGAATTGAAACCTCTTATTCAACAACGTGGTACGATAAAGGCTAGAGTAACTATATTTTCTAAATACTTAAATACTGTTAAACTCATAGAAACTGATAGCATTCCTAAACAAGTACTAGTTGAAACTGAAATAAAACTATCAAGGTTCAAAGAATTGTTCGAACAGTTTGATGCTTTAAAAACGAAAATTGAGTATTTGGATCCTGATCAGTTGGAAGAAAATGACTTAATTGAAAACGAATTTTGCTCTAACATTGCTAAAGCTCAACTGTTCATTGAAAGTCTTGCCCCTAGTGAGAAAATACCTGAAATTGGGAACTGTAATTCAATATCAAGCTTTCAGAATCTTAACCAAGATAGCCGCAGCTATAACATTAAGTTGCCTACCATTCAGCTGCCTTCTTTTAATGGAGACTATTTAAATTGGATGGAATTTCAAGATACTTTTGATTCTTTAATCAACAACAATGATACTATTCCAGAAATTAACAAGTTTCATTACCTCCGCTCTTCATTAAAGGAAGGAGCATCTGATATAATCAAGCCAATTGGGTTTACTGCTGCCAATTATAAATTAGCTTAGAATTTACTTACTGAACGCTTTGATAACAATCGGATACTTACTAATAATCATTTAAATGCTATCTTGAATTTTGACACAATATCTAAAGAAAATTACAAGTCACTTTGTACTATGATAGATCATTATTCTAAAAATGTTCGGGCCCTATCTTCTTTAAATGATCCTGAATCCCGCTGGGATATTTTACTCGTACATATTATGGTGTCCAAACTAGATGGCGCCACAAGTCGCTTATGGGAGGAACACAGGAGTACTATTGCTGCTTCACCAACAATCGAAGAGTTTTATAATTTCTTGCGAAATCGTGCTGACGTTTTAGAAACCTTACAGTACAGCAAGAATGATGTTGGGTCATATTCATCTAAATTGTACATGTTACGAAACGGAAACGAAACGGAAAGTAACGAAAATAACGAAACGGAACATAAGGGCTTGGGCACAGTCACAAACGACATAATAAAAAAAATAAGTGTCATTAGTTAGTGGTTATTACAAATAAAATATTCAGCAGTAATTAATAATAATTATACTCTGTTTTATTTCGGTTTAAAGTCACAAACTTAACATAAAAATTAGGGAAACAAAACAAACCACCACATTATTCTCGAAATATTATCAAAATAAGACACAGTCTTAAAAAAAAATAAGAAAATCAAATAACATGTACTATAGTTTAACCCGTTGTCAGAAACTTAACATAAAAATTAGGTTATATTGTCACTTACGGGATATCTTCCGTGATTATTGTTTATTTTGAGCTCCCGATATTCAGTCAACCCGCGATCATGGTGCTTGCAACAGCGTCGAAATATCGGGAGCTCAAAATAAACAATAATCACGGAAGATATTCCGTAAGTCACAATATAACTGCAGTTATAAACCATGAAAGTTTAAAACAGTGTTTAATAATTAGGTAAAAACAAAATAAACCTTAATCATTCTCTAAATATCAAAATAAGACACAGTCTTCAAATAGGAAAATCAAATACTATGTACTATAGTTTAAAGTCGCAAACAACATAAAAATTAGGGAAACAAAACAAACCATATTTTTCTCTAAATATTATCAAAATAAGACACAGTCTTTAAAAAAATTTGGTAATCAAATAACATGTACTATAGTTTAAAGTCAGAAACTTAACATAAAAATTAGGGAAACAAAATAAACCATAAATTATTCTCTAAATATCATCAAAATAAGACAGTCTTAAAAAAAAGTAAGAGAATCAAATAACATGTACTATATTATGTTAGCTGATTATAGGAATTTTATATGTAACACACATGGCATATGTATTCTTTTTCCGCGACTTCTGCGAATGGACGACCTTTATGCACTGTACACTTCAGGTGGAACCACCTCGGACATTTGTCACACCCAATATTTTTAAGGTCGTCTTCTTCAACGTCACTGATGAGATCTTCCTCGCAGCCTACACATTGTATGCGCGATTGCGTAGCTGTAACTTTGAAAGTCTTCTTATTTTTTGTTTTGACTTTCACTGGAATCGTACTAGTAATTTCTTTACGCTCTTCCATATTTTCTTCTACTAATGGATAAAGATCCTCTTCCTCCCATGGGCTGTCATCTGATTCGGCATAAACAATATCATTTTCAGTGTCTGCATCTGAACCAGATGAAATTGAAAGCCTCAATCTTTTACGACTATTGTTTTTGGTCCTTTTAGTTTTTGTATGGCTGACATTCTTGACTAATTTGTGTTTCTTCAGATCATAACATTCACACAATCCTTGGTCTTCTCCACAAAAACAACTTATGTCTCGATATTTTATGACATTTGTGTTATCGGGAGATGCTATCACTTGATGCACTTGCATTGTGCCTTTTAAAGCCAAAATACTCATGTTAACATCATTGATAATCTTTTGTTGCAAATGCACTTCTTCTTCTGAAATGTAAAATAACTTGATTTTTGTTTTATCAGACAAAAACTTAAATGCTTCTGCAGCATTCGTTATGTCAATACCATAAGCCACATTCTGATCTAATTGTCTTTTTATTGCACCCCCTATTCCGTCAGCGGCGCCCTTTCCGTGCGAAGCTTCAAAAAAATTCCATGTTAAGTATCGAAACTGAAATTCATTTAATTTACGTGTTATGAGAAAAAAGTTCTTTTTTTGTTTGTATTGCGTGCAGGGTCCGTCAGTAAAAAAGTGCAACACATTGATTTGAGGTAACTCTTTCCTTATAAATTCGATTACAGGCTGCAAATGCGCCCAAATAGCGCCCGGATCATGATCTGTGTTCGGGGAAAGAGAACAAAACGAAATTTTGGCAGATTGGGTGTAGATTACTCCAGTATGTAGCGAGACTTGATTTCTTGAAGCCCCAAAGTGCATACTTTGAATTTCTTCATGGTATTTAGCTGAATAATTCTCCGAAAAATCGCATATTATTGCGGCTTCGTTGAATTTCAAATTGTCTTTACAAGACCTAAATTGGGATTGTTGGTGGCGATTGTTAAAATAATGTTGTCTAAAATTTTTGAATTCGAGCTGAAAATCTGCCAAAAGGTCATTGACGACCCCAGTCTTAATTGCTTTTGAGTATTTTTTGGTGACCATTGTTGTAGAGGAGCCGTCTGAGAGATTCTTTTTATTATATTCATGTTTTTTAAGCTCCCACTCCAGCCATGAAATAGTATCATTACCAATCTCTGCTACTGATGTATCAATGTCTTTCTCTTTACATTTAGAGCACTTTCCATACATACACTCTTTAGAGTTTGTGTCACAAGCGATTTCCATTATAAGATCGTCCAGGTTTACTGTCTTAATCATTCCCAACTTCCTTAACTTTAGTACCTTCAAAGAAATATTACTATGGCGGACGCAAGCACATGTGTCCCTTTCGTTAATTTTTGGAATTACAACATAAAATGGACGATATCTTATAAAGGTGGTATATGAAGCCTTTCCTCCTGATGCACGATACTTTTTGTGTGCATTAAGCATTGAGTCAAGTAGGTACCTTTTTTGTTTTTTTATGGATTTTCTCGTCAAACATTCTTTTTTCCCAGACGTTGCTCGACTGATATCGTCACGGCAAAAGAAATCTTCTATTTCCTTTGAAATTTTATTTCTCCTGTTCTTCATTACTTTTACATTTCTTACTCTTCCTTTTAATCCGATTTTCAGTGAAAGTTTAGAAGCTACTTTATATTTTTTACATATTTCATTCCGAACAACATTTTTCAAAGCCGTTTTCGAAGCGTTTGATTGCGAAGCGTATTCATGTTGTAATGACTTTGATAAAACATTTAAATGAAAAATTTCTTTTTTTATTGTTTCCCTGTTTTCTGGAGTAGTAATGATCTGGTTGAACATAGTTTCTGTTTTCTTTCTAGGTGTAATTGTATTTTCAGTAAGAAAAGCTGTATCCGGAATGTTTTCATTTTCAACAAAAGTGGGTGCAATATTTTCCTTATCCTCGTGTTTCTTTTTTAATCTATAATTTTGTTGTCTCAATCTATTGTTACTTTTTTTTAGGTTCAGAATATATACCTTCAAGCTACGATTTTCCATAGCTAATTGAATATTTCTTCGTTTGAGTAATGTGAGGTTTTTATTGGAAGCTTTTCGTTTTTGTATTGGGCTAATGTTCTTTTTTCTTTTTTCCTCCCTCCATTTCTGTCTTTGTATAACTTGTTGCTCCTTGCTGAGGTCTTTAATTTTTTTTTTATTTTGTTTCACCCTCTAAATGCTTAACTCGGAGTTCTTCGTATCGCTCCGAGTTTTTAAGTTTTTCGCGGTAACGCTTTTGCCGCTCAGCGTTCGTTAGCGGCATCTAAAATAAAACAGGTACATCAACTGAAATACATACCTACCTTAAAAGATTATTCTGTGTTAATCCAGACTATATACTATACTAAAGGCCTCCCTCAATTCCTACAAAAACATTACTCTACTTTTTTGGATGGTCGGCTAGTAAGAGCAGTGTGATCACCGCCTTTTCCATTTCGTTGCGTAACGAAAAGTAACTAAACCGACAATAACAAAACAAAGTAAACATAACCTAAATTCTTGAATAAACATTCGCAAACACCCTTACAAGTACATATAAAGCGTGATTTTATCTGTGCACTACAAAAACAAATAAATATTATCATAATTACAAAGTTTTCTTACCTTAATCACAGAATTTTCGTAACTAAACCGAAAATAAAATTCTCGAAAATTGTCGTGACCAACTATTATGACAAGACGCTGCAAAATGGCGGACTGTCTATGGTTCATACTTTAAAACATCAGTATTGCCAACATAATAAAGATAAACAGTTTGTTTTCGATGACCAAATAACGTGCGCATTGTGTAACGAAACGAAATGTTACTAAACGGAAAATAAATCTGTTACAAGAATTCAAAATGTATTTTCTATAAAATATTATAATACGATATTTAATAAGTTATTAATAAATCAATAGCTATGCTATAATATTATCAAAAAAATATATTAAAGGATACCACTAGAAACGGCAGCCCTGTAATAAAGCATAAGTTAATTGGCCATAGTATTGTTACATAATAAATGTGTATGGTGAAATAATCTTATATTTTATTAAATTAATATTTTAACATTTTATTTGTTTAAAAGTTGTCTATATTTGATATTCTAGATATCAAAGAACACCCGGTTGTACACAAAATCATAAAAAAGAACTGTGACATTTAAAAATTACAAATGTACAATTAAAATGAATATGACCCTGTTGCTACAAAAACTGAAAAACGTACTTACTCTAAAGACAATAAACAAACTAAATCCTTTGTTTCTTTTTCAAACACAAATAAAACAGGCTGTGTCGTATGTTCACATGATCATTTACTATATAAGTGTGATAAATTTAAAGACATGTCATTGGATGCTCGATTTATGGAAGTTAATAAACATAAGCTCTGTCACAACTGTTTGCGTCCTGGTCATTACTTTGCTCACTGCAAACATAATTATTGCAAAATCTGCAACAAAAGACACAATTTACTGCTACATAAACCACAGTCCAATGATGTTAAGACAAACTCACCTGTTAATACTTGTTCTGCAACATCATTTCCTCAAGAAGCTAGTTCCTCTCAGACATCTACTATTGCCATGTTTAATCCTGTATCACTCTCTGTGGCAATGCCCAGGCAGATCCTCTTATGTACTGCTCAAGTGGAAATAACTGATAGCCGATCTTCTGAAACACACATTGTGAGAGCATTGTTGGATAATGGAAGCCAGTCTTCATTTATAACTGTAAGAATGCAAAGAAAATTAATATGGCTTGTTCTAATATCAATATATCAATTGCTGGTATAAATAATAAGTTAACTAATACTACTAAAAGGTGTAACATAAAACTTAAATCGCGGATTAACTTATTCCATGCGAATGTTTCATGTCTTTTAGTGCCTAATGTTACTGGCATGTTGCCCAGCTCAAGGGTTAACACTTCTGAATGGAATCGTCCTAAATCTATAGAACTAGCAGATCCTACCTACTATATGCCCTCTGAAATTGACTTACTGCTAGGAGCTGATATTTATTGGGAAATTATAGATTCTAAGCAAATTATGTTAGGGAAAAATAAACCTACACTAATAAAATCTAAACTGGGTTGGCTCGTGTCAGGCCCTACCGGTGTGAGTCCTATTACTACCACTCATTCGAACTTTTCTCAGGAAATCAGGGACTCTCTGGCTAGATTCTGGGAAGTTGAGGATATTCCTGCTCTGCCAACTAAAAATATTAAGTTATCCATTGAAGAACAATATTGTGAAAACCATTTTATTGAAAACACTGTCCGCCTGACTGATGGGAGATTTTGTGAAAAACTTACACTGCGTGAAGTCCCCAGTAAGGCTTTAGGGGACTCTTATCTTATTGCTAAAAGGCGCTTCTTTAACTTAGAAAAGAAACTAAATAAATCTAAAACTAAAAATGAATATACTGAATTTATTAAGGAATATCAAAGATGGCACTTATCTGAAGTAAGCCGTCCTAGCTTTGGATATTACATTCCTCACCATGCAGTAATTCGCGAAAGCAGTGAAACCACTCGCTTAAGAGTAGTCTTTGATGCCTCTTGTAAAACCTCTACTAATAAGTCACTAAATGATATCCAATTTGTTGGACCAGTAGTTCAGGACGATTTAATGGCAATTCTGCTCAGGTTCCGTCAATATACCTATGTGGTGACCGGTGACATTGAAAAAATGTATAGGCAGGTTATGGTGAACGAATCACAGCGTTATTTACAGCTTATTCTTTGGAGGGAGAACGAAAGTCAAGCACTTAAAACCTTGCAACTCAATACTGTCACATATGGAACAGCTTCAGCTCCCTATCTGAGCACCAGGTGTCTTGTCCAACTCGCAGAGGAGTGTAGTGATGAAGCTGTTGCCAATACTGTAAGACATGATTTCTATGTTGATGACCTGAATACCGGTTCAGACTCAAAATCTCTATTAAAGGCTAAAATTTCAGGAGTGATAGCCAAACTTGCTGAAGCCTGTTTCCCTTTGCGTAAATTTAGAACCAATGCACCTGATATTTTTGATAGCATACTTACAACTGACCAATCTCAAGACTTTAGTAAACAATCTTCTGTCTTGGGATTAAAATGGTCACCGATCTCTGATACTTTGCACTACTCAGTCGAAAATAAACCTATTCCTAAGGTTACGAAACGCTCTAAACTGTCGAACTCGTGTCGAATATTGGATCCCTTGGGTCTCTTATCTGCCTGCACTATCTTTCATAAAATCTTACTGCAAAGGCTCTGGTTACTTAAAATAGATTGGGATTATGAAATTCCAAAAGAAATTCAAAACTCGTGGATAGAATTCTATAATGAAACGCAACATTTTGCTCACGTTCAGATACCTAGATACATTTTTTGTAATTCTCCTATTTACATAGAGGCTCACTGCTTTACTGATGCTTCGCAAAATGCCTATGCTGCATGTGTATATATAAAATCGACTAATAGTTTAGGTGAAGTTAACTGTAACTTATTATGTGCTAAAGCTAAAGTTTCTCCTTTGAAATCGGAAACAATTCCCCGTCTGGAATTGTTAGGCGCTCTACTTGGTGCAAAATTATACTCTAAAGTATTTCACTCTTTAAAAATTAAATTTGCACGCTCAGTATTTTGGACGGACTCAACCATAGTCTTAGGGTGGTTACACACTCCACCTAAAACTCTTAAAACTTATGTAAGTAATCGGATTGAACAGATTCGAGAATTAACTGACATAACTACAATGTACCTTCTGAATATAATCCTGCTGACATGGCGTCCAGGGGCATTCAACCGCGACTTCTTCATGATAATACTCTTTGGTGGCATGGTCCTTTCTTTCTGACCAAGTCTGAACATGAATGGCCCCAATCTAAATCTACTTCTTCTACTTTACCTGAAATAAAAATAAGTTTAAATGTTAAAACTCTGTCTAGTGACACAATACCCTTTGAAAAATATTCTAAACTGTACAAACTACAAAGAATATTCGCTTACATACTAAGATTCATGAATAACATTAAAAAATCAAATACTAAATTAAATGGTGAACTTACCTGTTCTGAATTAAATAACTCACTGGTACTCCTAGCAAAGGCGTCACAGAGAGAATGCTTTTCAAAGGAAATTCACTCACTTGAAACTTTAGAAAAATTAAATTCTAAGTCACGGATTCTGTCTTTGAACCCTTTTTTGGATCGACACGGTGTCTTACGTGTCGGTGGAAGGATCGACAATGCATCTCACTGTCCTTACGAAAAAAGGCATCCCATATTGCTAGACCCCAAACACACTTTCTCTAAACTTTTATTTGAACAAGAACATCTTCGTCTCCTACACTGTGGCCCTCAGCAACTTTTAAATACTATTCGTGAGCAATTTTGGCCTACAGGTGGGAAAGTATTAGCTGCGACTACTGTCAGAAAGTGTGTTCGTTGTCTCCACCATTTGCGACTTGTGGCACTGATTTTGCAGGACCTTTTTTAATCTTAAATAGAAAGGGTCGCGGTGCCAAGACCTCCAAGTGCTATCTATGCATATTTGTTTGTTTCAGCACGAAAGCTGTGCACTTGGAAGTCGTGAGCGACTTAAGTAGCGATGCCTTCATCTTGTGCTTGCGTAGATTCATTTCACGAAGAGGTAAACCTCACACTATATACTGTGATAATGGTAAAAACTTTGTAGGAGCTAATAACGAACTGAACAGACTGCTCAAGGAGAATGAACGTTCAGTTAGCGACTTCGCGAGCAAAGAGGGTATTTCGTTTAATTTCTCTCCCGTGTATGCACCGCATTTCGGCGGTATCTGGGAAGCAGGAGTCAAGACAGCTAAATATCACCTAAAACGGATAGCGGGTAACTCTAGTTTAACGTTTGAAGAATTGTATACTCTGTTTGCGCAGATTGAAGCCATTATGAATTCACGGCCCATTACTTCTATGTCTGCTGATCCTTCTGATCTGTCAGCACTTACACCGGGACACTTCCTTGTGGGCCGACCATTGACCTCACAACCTTCACCCGTTATCCAAAAAGCCAGCATCAATCGATACCAGCTGATTGAGCGCTTGAGACAACACTTCTGGTCCCGTTGGACAAAGGACTACTTATCTACTCTCCAGCAACGCGTCAAGTGGCAGCGTGCACAAGACCATGTTCGTGTTGGCGACCTGGTCTTCATCCTAGACGACCAGCTGCCACCCATGAAGTGGCTCATGGGCCGCATCACCAAGCTGTACCCGGGAGCTGACGGCGTATGCAGAGTAGTTGACGTGAAGACTGAGAACGGCGTCATTCATAGGCCCGTCTCAAAACTATCTCTGCTAGATTCCCAAGAGCTCCTTGGGGAACATGTCCCCAAGGGGGGGGGGGGAGGATGTTCGCAACGTAGTTGGAACGCGCTGACGCCAAAAACCTCGGTCTCAAGACGGATGGAACGTGACGGGTGGGAAGCGCCGGCGGCGGCCATCTTTTTCTGCCCTTTTTTCTACGAATCTGACAACGCAAGCTACGCGCGCGAGTCCGCGCATAATTTACTAATTTTAACTCATAACGAATATTCTGTAACAACATGTCTAAAACTAATTATAAACGTGGAAGCAACCTATAGCAGACTTTAATTGCAAGTTGACCAACCCAACAAGTATATTTTCTTTTTGAAATTTTTGCGCGTTACGTCGTTGCAATTTATATAATATTGAAATATCAGTAATATTTTGATTGGTGTACGGTTAGCAACCGCACATTGTACTTTGGCCTGTTTGAATACTGCAAAATTTGTTAATTTATAAAATGTAGTATCGGCACTTACGCAAGAACGTCAGTCTTCGGTTTGCATCGAGCTCGCGCAACATTCAACATTTTTATAACATTTTTCTATTATTTTATTATTACCTTATTTTAGTGCAATTTAGTATTAAATACCCTTTTTAACATTAACATTTATTTTATTAAACATTCAACATTAAGTGTAAAGGCTCCTGCCCTTACATTTTGGTCCTTCGAGCCGTTAAGAGTAGAAGCAGTGCCGTGGTACGTTTCACTCGCGGGAACATTTGAACATTAAACTTGAACATTAAACAGAACATTTAACAAAACATTAAAAACAGTGTGAACAGTGATATTGAGTGAGAGCAACACAGATCGGGGTGAAGTATAAGCAGCAAGCGTAAGCAGCGAATCCGGTGAGCACGTTCCATATTATTTACTTTTCTGGATTTTTGGATTTATTTGTGAGCGCTAACCACCGTTAGGCAACAATGTCGTCTTACGATGCTTTACTCAACTCGCAATCAACAAATCTTGATGCTATCAAACGAATTAATGAGAACTTTAAGAAAGATAGTTCTACACGTAAAACCACTCTTGAATATCATGATAACAGACTTCAAACGCTGGAGGAGTATTGGAGTGAGTTTAAGAAGAACGACATCCAATTAGCCTTGTTTGAAGGTAAGAAGTCTGGATCTTATTACGAGAATCGCATTTACGAACGTCTGGAACAAATATACGAAGAAACGAAGTGTATTATAATGAAGTCGAAACAAAACTTATTGGCTAAAATCGAAGACGAACAATTTGCTTCGTTTAGTCAGTTACAAAAACAAGAAGAAAGGTCATGTGCCCAAGAGAATGTTCCAGAACAACAGGAGAGCGATGAGAACGAGTTAGTCGTGGACCAACGGACTAAAGATATTATGAATGAGCAGCGGTCAAACATCAAGGCATTTGAGAGAACAGTACGGAACATGGACATTGAACATTTAAAAGAAAAGTGGCAACTAGAAGACAAATTGAGGACAATAACGCAACGTTGGGAAAAAGTAGATAGTACTTATTGGAAACTCGATAACATGTTGGTCAACACGCAAGCATTTGAAAGTGATTACAATAGATTAGAGAGGCTGTATGAATTCAGCAAGGAACAAATAAACAAGAGGATTTGGGATAGCAAACATCAGGAAAAATCCAAGCCCAAAATTGAACTTCCGATTTTCAGTGGTAGCTATGCCCAGTGGACAACATTCAAGGACTTATTCGTAGAAATTGTGCATCGTAACACTTTCATCTCAAATGCTCAAAAAATGCAACATCTGAAAGCGAAATTGAAGGGAGAGCCCGAGCGATTAATACAGCATATAAACATCAGTGCTGATAACTACGAAGCTAGTTGGCAGATTCTTCAACAGAGGTATGATAATAAGAGGCTATTATTTACCTACCAGGCAAACATTTTATTAAGTCTACCCAACATACAAACACCAACGGCATCTCTGCTCAAAAGAATGCATGACACGACCATTGAGTGCCTTCAGGCTATTAAGAATCTGCAGTACGACACTTCTAGTTGGGACCCCTTAGTAGTTCACATATTAATACAAAAGCTGGACGCAGACACACGCCAGTCATTCAATGAATCCATGGCAAAACCAAGGGAAATGCCACCATTAAACGAGTTCCTGAAATTCATTGAAACCAAGTTCATGTCAATGGAATCGGGTACAAACCCGAACCGCCCACGAAACCATAACATTCAACAACAGTTAAACATTCAGCCAAAAACAGTTCATAATGCAACATACAGCAAGCCTAAGGTGCAGCAACATACCATTCAAGGGGGAACAAAGAACATGCCGAGAACATTCCATAACAAGCAAACATTTAATAATTCCTTTATAACTTGTCCGAAATGTAATAAGCAACACGGGCTCTATAATTGCAGAGAATTTTTATGTATGTCACCAGAAGAAAGGTTAAAGACCGCTAACAACCTACATGTATGTCTAAATTGCCTATTTAGTCATAACGGCGAAAAATGTACGTCGGAAAAAAAGTGCAAGCACTGCGATGAGCCACATAGCAGCATTTTGCATGAAGCGATTGGTGTTGCGAAATCGAGAACCAGCAGGGCTAATGTAGGTCAACAATTGAACACGCATTTAGCACATGACAACTCAAATGAGGTACTGCTAGCCACGGCCCAGGTCAAAACAATAGCTTATGATGGAACTACGATCATTTTACGCGCATTATTGGACCAGGGCTCTCAGGTTAGCTTAATTACAGAAAATGCTGCACAAAGATTGCAGTTAAAACGGAACAAGTTGAGCGCGGTGGTGTCAGGTGTTGGTGCTTCAGCCACCACCAAGTGTAAAGGAGTGCTCCATCTTAAATGCCAAGCGATTTACAATGACTTCAACATTAACATTAATGCACTTATTATGAAGGCAATAACAAACAAACTGCCAAGTAAAACAGTAAATAAAGGTAATTTTGAACATATACAACATTTACAACTCGCTGATCCTGATTTCAACATACCTCAGGATATAGATTTACTTTTAGGAGCCGATGTATATTCCGAAATATTGCTAGAGGGATTAATAAAAACAAACACGTCTTCCATCATAGCACAACAAACACAATTCGGCTGGGTAGTATGTGGTAATTACAAAACATTCAATTGTCATGTAATTGTCAACAACATTCAGGATCTTGCCCAGTTCTGGGAACAGGAGTCCTTGCAAGAAAACATAGAAGATGTGGACCCTGAAAACAAGTGCGAACAGCTGTACAAAGAGACAACAACACGACTTCCTGATGGACGATACCAAGTTCGTCTCCCCCTCAAGGACAATTTTATTGAACACTTAGGAACATCAAAACCACAGGCTATCGCTCAATTTCAACAACTAGAGCGAAAGATGGCAAAAAATCAGGCGTTTGCAAAAGATTATAAAGCTTTTATGGAAGAATATGAAGAAATGGGTCACATGGAGTATGTCGAAAGTAACACTAGGAACAAAAACATTGAATATTTTCTCCCGCACCACGGTGTTGTGCGGCCAGGTGCTATCACAACGAAACTTAGAGTTGTGTTCAACGCGTCGGCAAAAACCAGTTCAAAACACAGTCTTAATGACTTAATGGAGGCGGGACCGAATCTACAAAAAGATATCCTTAGCATTTTGTTGAAATGGAGACAATACAAATACGTCTTAACATCGGACATTGAGAAAATGTACCGATTTATAATGGTACATCCAGAACATCAACACTTACAGAAAATAGTGTGGAGGAATTGTCCACGGCAACTGCTAAGAGAATATCAACTGCGTACAGTAACCTATGGTACTAAGGCCGCTCCGTTCTTAGCACTACGAACACTTCAACAGCTAGCGATGGACGAAGGTGACAAGTACCCGGAAGCTAAAAACATCTTACTCAACCAATTTTTTGTAGATGATGCGTTATTTGGAAGGGATACCATGGAAGAGGCCCGAGACACAAGAGACCAACTTATAAAGTTATTGAAAGAAGGAGGCTTCAATCTCAGAAAGTGGTCGAGTAACGAACAGCAACTGCTTGAAGATCTGCCAGAACATATGGTTAGCCCAGTCAGTTTAAGCTTTACAGAGGCATCGGCTTCCAAAGCATTAGGCTTGACATGGGATCCGAAACACGATGAATTTATATTTTCACCCTCATTAAAAAACAAAAACAACATTGGCATTAACAAAAAATCGTCAAAACGACAAATATTAAGCGACATATCAACAATTTTTGATCCTTTGGGGTTGCTATCCCCAATAACAATCAAGGCAAAAATTTTATTCCAACAAATCTGGAAGTACAAAATCGAATGGGATGATACTGTTCCGGATGAAATAGAAAAGGAATGGAGAACACTAAAAACTGAGTTAACAAACATGCAACCTTTCAAAATTAACCGATGGCTAGGATTAGAAGCAAACAAGGATTGGGAATTACACGCATTCTGTGACGCATCGGAAAAAGCGTTCTCGTGCGTAGTGTACAGCAAGGTTACAGAGGGAAAACAGCAACCAATTGCATTGGTTGCGGCAAAAACAAAGGTCGCTCCAATCCAAAAACAACAAACACTTCCCAGACTTGAGCTATGCGGTGCTCAGCTGTTAGCTCAACTGGTCAAGAAAATAAAACATTGCCTCGGTAAACCTAACATTAAAGTAACAGCATGGACGGACTCAATGATCGTGCTTGGCTGGCTGAAGGGCGATGTCTCGCGATGGAAGGCCTATGTCGGACACAGAGTTCAGGAGATAACATCAGTAGTGCCCGCAGGGAGTTGGAAGCACGTAAGATCGGAGCAAAACCCGGCTGACTGCGCGTCACGTGGACTACTACCTTCTCAGTTACACAAGTTTCCTCTGTGGTTTTATGGACCCGAATGGCTAAACAGTGAAGACATCCCTGAAACATATGACACGTTTAAGACACCAGAAATAGAAGTTAAAAGGGTGCATGCAGTTACGTCAAGAACTACTGAAAACATGAACGTTGTAACAGAACTCCTAATCAAGAACAGCTGTATTATGACTATAATACGCATCGTAGCTTGGGTGTCGCGTTTCATAACAAACACGTCACAAAACAATCGTCACAGGGAAGACGCAGCTATGAATCATACAAACATGAATGACCCGCCCGCGTCAAAACAATGTAAGCTAACACTCGCTGATATTCGATGCGCCACTAACATAATTATAAAACATGTACAGAATGAACATTACGGACAAGAAATCCAAGATTTAAAAACAAAAGGAAGGGTAAGCAATAATAGAGGACTTCAGAAACTTTGCCCTTACCTAGATGAAAATAACATTTTACGCGTCGGAGGGAGATTACAGAATTCAAACTTACCTGAAGAAACAAAACACCCTGTTATCATCCCAAAAAACAGCAAGCTGGCACATCTTCTGATTGCCCGTGCGCATGTTATAACACTACACGGTGGAGCGAGACTAACTATGGCTACATTGAGACAAAAATATTGGATAACAGGAGGAAATAACACGGTGAAAAAATGCCTGCAAGACTGTGTAAAATGTTGTCGCTTCAAACCATCGAAACAATACCAATTAATGGCTGACCTACCCAGTGAGAGGATAACGCAATCACCACCATTCTATCACACAGGGGTCGACTTCACAGGTTTTGTTAGTGTTAAACTAAACAAGGGTCGAGGCGTCAGAACGAGTAAAGGTTATGTCGTTGTATTCGTATGCATGGCAACAAAGGCAGTGCATTTGGAACTTGCATCAGATCTAACGTCACAAACATTTATACTAGCCCTCAACCGCATGATTGGGCGACGAGGCTGTCCGAAACATATTTACTCCGACAACGGAACTAACTTTGTTGGAGCCGAAAGGGAGTTAGCCAAACAACTACACATCTCACAAACATTTAACAACGACATTTTATCGAAAAGGAACACCGAGATGGGGATAGAGTGGCATTTCAACGCCCCAAGCTGGCCTACTGCGGGCGGACTTTGGGAGGCTGCAGTTAAGTCTATGAAATATCACTTAAAGCGTGTCCTAGGAGAGCAAAAGTTGACATACGAAGAGTTTTTAACACTGCTTACTCAAATCGAAGCCTGTATGAACTCTAGACCACTTTGCCCTTTAACGGAGGACGTGGACGATATTGATTATCTTACTCCAGCACATTTTTTAATTGGCCGACCAATAACATTCTTACCTGCGGAAAATTTCGAAAAGCAAAACATCAACATTCGACATAGGTGGCAGTTATTAAACAAAATGAAACAAGGGTTTTGGACCAGGTGGTCGTCAGAATACCTGCAACAACTTCAAGTTCGTAGTAAATGGCTGAACAAAACAAATAATTTATCAATAGGGGATATTGTCTTGATCAAAGAAGACAACCTCCCTCCTGCGAAATGGGCACTTGGGCGAATACAGGAAGTTCACCCGGGAAGAGACAATCTAGTCAGAGTAGTGACAATGAAAACTAAAACAGGGCTGCTAACAAGACCAATAACAAAATTAGTCAAACTCCCAATACCTGAATCGCACATACAAATACCTGACACTACCACCAATGACAAAACCTGCACAGAAAACCAAAAATCTACAAAAAATAACTCCAACAGGAAACAACGATTTAAATCAAGGAATATAAGTTCCAGCCTGCTATGTATACTCGTAACATTACTAACACTATTTAAGCCCACATATCAAAGCAACGACGCCATAAATATCACACCGTTTGAACCAAATAGAGCAGTGTACTTTGACAAGATCGGCAATTTGCAAAGCGTACACGATGACTGGAAGATTGTTACCTACTATAATATGACATCTTACTGGCAAGGCATGGAAAACATACATAGAGTTGTAAAACACCTGGGAGAAAGGTGTGAGCAATTTGCATACCAAACGATGTGCAAAACCATTATGACTGAATTCGATCAGGAACTCAACGAACTAGATCATAACAATTACATGTTGGCAACACATCATGGTCAGACAAAGGGACGCGTTACCCGAGGTCTAGTCAATGGAATAGGCTACCTTGCAAACAGCCTATTCGGCGTGCTAGATGAAAGGTTCGCGATACAATATAAAAAGGACATAGAAACATTACAAAATAACAGAGACCATTTATTGAACCTGATCAAAGGTCAAACATCAATCATTGAGGCACATAACAACATTTTAAAGAGAAATGAAGAGACGATGAACACTCAATTCAATCTCTTAAACCAACATCTTAACGCTACCGAGAACTATTTACAGAAATTGGGTAATGTTGTTGAGCAAGAGGAAGCTTTGAACTACTTCAACACAATGGCTCTGACTAGTTCAACAATTCTGTCTAAACTGCGCCACATCCAACACACGCTTTTAGACACAGCTATTAACATTCACCATGGTCATGTAGATACCAGACTTTTACCGCAGAACCAGCTCTTTCAGGAGCTCAACATTATCTCTGGACAATTGCCACAACAATTATCGTTACCTGTTGACAACATACAAAACCAATTAGCTGACATATACAAACTACTAGAGGTGAAATCCAGACTATTCGATAAATATTTTATCATCGAAATTACATTACCATTAACAGGCGACACACCATTCACAATCTATAAAACAGTTCCTATTCCGATGATAAAAAACAACAAACATTCACTCACAATGAAAACAAATTCAGAATATGTTGCAGTGAATATAAGAAAAGAAACATATATGCAGCTCACAGACAGTGACCTGGAACATTGTATAAAAACTGAACCAAGTACGTATGTATGTTCACTAAACAAACCAACACGTAACATGAGAAATCATCAAATTCCATGCGAAATCGGCGCAATAACAAACATTACATTATCAAAATGTATCTATACATCCGAATCCTGCAACAACAAATGGACACCATTACGAAATCCCAACACCTGGCTCTATGTCTGCTGCACGGATTGCCAACTGCAAATAATCTGTGAAGGTCGTATGACCACCAAGGCAATACATTTAACGGGCATTTTGGAAGCCAAGGAAGGGTGTATAATTAGAAACAACGAAGAAACATATCACACACAAGTTAACTACGCAAACAAAATCTATGTCAACCCGGAAATACCACTAATTGATCTGGAAGACATCAACAATTTAACATCTGTCCAGCCACTTGATTTATCAACTAGACAACAGAACACACAATTTGTAAGAAACGATTATGAAACACTTCATAATTCGTTGAAAGAATTAGAAGATCAAACAAAACAGGCTGAAATGTCGCAACACGATGTGCATCAATACATCGTATCGTACTCTACGATGGGACTTCTGATCTTGGCAATAGTCGTCGCGGGAGGAGCCTACGTGTACTGCAAACGCTGCGGCAAGGTCGCCGTCAGCGCCGCCGGCGCGTCCGCCAGATTACCGCCACGGAAGCCACCAAGAGCTGAAGCATCCACTGAAAACATAGAACTTAGCTACGCGAGACCTCATTCTTTTAACATTTAACTTTAATCATTTTTTATTCACATTGTTTTAATTTAATAATTTTTTATTTGCATTAGGAAAATATTCTGTAATAGTTTATCTTAATTATTACCTTTTGCCTTTTGCGTTTGCCCCGCCAAGATGTACGGTTAGCAACCGCACATTGTACTTTGGCCTGTTTGAATACTGCAAAATTTGTTAATTTATAAAATGTAGTATCGGCACTTACGCAAGAACGTCAGTCTTCGGTTTGCATCGAGCTCGCGCAACATTCAACATTTTTATAACATTTTTCTATTATTTTATTATTACCTTATTTTAGTGCAATTTAGTATTAAATACCCTTTTTAACATTAACATTTATTTTATTAAACATTCAACATTAAGTGTAAAGGCTCCTGGTTGTCCATAGAGTGTTGTTGAGATATTGACGGCACATTTTCTTTTCTTTTTCGGTCCTCTCTCCATTTTTTTTCTTAATTCTTCTTTCTGTTCTTCGGTATAATTGGATGTTTTATTTTTATACTCACGTAATGTTCTTCCACTGTTTTTTTCTTTTGTTCTTGAAATTTTTCAGGATTCACGCTTTTTAACTTTTCACGATATCTTCTTTGTCGTTCTGCAGCAGTTAACGGCATTGTCTAAAAAAATGCACAATTACTATACCCACATAAATAGATTATAAATATTTAAATATAAGAAAATAATAATTGACGGTAGTCCGGTCATTTTAGACATAAAAACAGTGGTCAAATAACAAAAAATTCCGAGAGAGCCATATTTTTGTGGAGAGCTTGGGTCCTCCATCAGAAATAAATATTTAAAAGTACCCATTGATCCCATGTGTGTTGAAAAAGTTATTCAGGGTCAAAGGTAAAAAAAACGTGTTTTTCGTAATTTTCAACAAAACGGTAAGTTTTATCAAAAAAATTGCTCAGATAAAAATTTTTGATCAGCTAATTATCTACAAAAATGTCCTAACGATGTTTTTTTTCTAAGAGCTCTTAGAAAAAAAAATTTGATTCAAAATGTTGAAAGAGGCCATCGTCTTGTTTGTCTTGACCGTTTTGACCTTTGACCCCAAATAACTTTTTTAGCACAAATGGGATCGATGGGGACTTTTAAATATTTCTTTCTGATGGTGAAGGTGAACCCAAACTCTCCACAAAAATTTGGCTCTCTCGGAATTTATATTTCAAATGTTTAAAATGACCGGACTACTGCTGGATTGAGTACATTAATTAGTAAAACGTAATAAATTAAGTTAAGTAAGCTTAATTTGCACTTAGCAGGTTTTCAGTATAAAAAATC
Source organism: Orthosia gracilis (assembly GCA_947562075.1). Taxonomy (NCBI): domain Eukaryota; kingdom Metazoa; phylum Arthropoda; class Insecta; order Lepidoptera; family Noctuidae; genus Orthosia; species Orthosia gracilis. Next base: position 4,059,592 of record OX387264.1, read on the forward strand.
GTACATGCAAAATCACACTCGGATATATTGCTTTAAAAAATCAGTCCAAATATCGTTATGCATGCGGCTTTATAGATGTACTGTGTTACGTAACACATACTTTTGTGTTACAATAACACAAATATAACACAAAAGTGACACAAATGTAACACACAGGCGTAACAAATGCAACACAAAAGCTACATTTTTACAACAATTTTAGGTTATATTTCGGTTATTTATTACAATTAGACGCTAATGGGTGATCTTAAGTATACTTTGGGCCTCATTGCCAACTAATATTATACATTAACATTAAAATATCAGTTTCTTACCTCGGAAATCACATTAAATATTTTTTTTTTTCACACAAACAATGAATCGACGCGCACTTTATGCTCCTTTGCTGACGAAACAATAGGCTGTCTATTTTTTTTTTAATTTTGTAGATGAGTGTTGCCATAATAAAACTGCGTTTTGTACTTTGGCTCTTTAAATAGTAGTTTTGGGTTAAAAATTCGTCACACAAATAAATCGTAACACAAAAGCAATAGTCGTTGTTTTATTTTAAACTATCGATAAAACAAGTCAGTTTAAGGATTTTCGCTACAATATTATTATTATAGCAGGGTACTATCATCTAAATTTTCGTCGGTATATTTATAATTCAGATATTCTCCACAATTTATTGGATATTTTTACCATAAGATACTGCAAAAAAAAAACGACATAAATGTCACACAAAATAATTGACAATTTTGGCGGCCTTACCCTTATTTAATCTACATTGTCTTATGGCTCGAGCTTTGGGCGGTGACACGGTCGGCGAGACCAATAGTCTTTCGGGCGAAGCTGATGTTGGGGTTTCCCCCCAATTGGGCTGACCCAAATGCTCATCGACATCGTGAGGCGGCACCAGCTCCACCGGCTCCTTCGACTGCCTTCCCAAAGGAGTGTCCACCTTAACATAACTGTCCACTGTCTGAGAATTCGTGTGCGACTGGTCGCTAATATTCGTAGGTACAGAAATAAGTGATGCCCTATTCCTACTGGGGCGCTTCTGCAATTGATCATTATATGTCTATGAACCATTTCACCGTCCTTTCCTAATACTCTGTAATTACTTGAGCCTAATGTGTCAATAATACGCCCTGGGGTCCATTTCTCCCCTTTTAAATACTGTCGGTACCATACCTCTTCTCCCTCACCGACAGCTCTGCTTTGTCCTGCTGCCGCTGCTTGTTGCCGCTGCTGGGTGCGACACACCTGCCCGTCCCTGTCTGGTTTAATAATATCTAATCGCGTACGCATACGGCGCCCTAACATTAGCATAGCGGGACTTTCCCCTGTAGTGGAATGTTCTACATTTCTATGATAGGCTAAAAAAGACCATAAGGCCCGTTCCACGTTAACTTTCTCGGATAATAGAGATGGGCGTTTTCGGTTTTATGCGCAAACGGTTATATAACCGATATACAGTTTGCATATCGATATTGAAAACGGATAGGATATCGGATCAGATATCGATATCAGTAGTATAGTTTTCAATCGTTTACATGATATTAAGATGAGAAAAGTAACAACGAACGCGAACTAAAGCAAACGCAAACTCACAATTTTACAGTAATTCAGAAAAATGGTGTAGCTACTGGTATTTAAAGTTATGTATCAGTTTAGCTACTTGTAAATACGGCGATTTCTTTTCATGCTTTTCTAGGCTAATGTTATGGTTTTATATTTTGACTTATTCGTTCTCGCACGCAAGTAGAGCTTTTGATTCGATACAGTTATTTTGCGATATCAGTTATGTTGATATAGATATCGATATGATATGATATCTAACACATATCCGATATAAGTTACGTTTTGATATATCGGACCCATGCCTATCGGATAACGCTTTTTTAATGACACGCTTTAACGTTCGCACCGCATTTTCTGCCAATCCGTTTGACGCTGGATGATACGGAGCACTAAAAATGTGTTCTATACCGTTAAACTTAGTAAATTCCTCAAATTGTTTGGATGTGAACTGGGGTCCATTGTCACTGACAATTTTTTTGGGAGCCTCCATTTACTAAAAAGCTCGCTCAATTTGTCTATGAGTGCTGTTGCGTTAGTACTGTTTGCCTTAAATATCTCTATCCACTTAGACATGGCATCCACCACGACCAAGTATGTACACCCGGCAATTGGACCTAGATAGTCTAGGTGTAGCCTGGTCCAAGGCCTTTGGGGCCAAGGCCACATGCGCGGTGCCTGCCGCGGGGGCGCGTCCGCATGCGCAGCGCACTCTGCGCACGCCCTGCATAATTGCTCGAACGCTTCATCTACTCCAGGCCACCACACATAACTACGAGCCAACGCTTTGGACTTAACAATACCCATGTGGGATTCATGAATCATCGCTAATACTTTTTCCCTACACTTCTCAGGAACCACTAGCCTATGGCCCCACATAACACACCCTAACTCTTCGTACAATTCATTCTTCCTATTAAAATATGGTTTCAAATTGGCAATATCGCACTGATGTGACCAGCCGTCCCTTATAAAACTCAATATTTTTGACAAAAAAGGATCGCGTATTGTTTCTCGTTTAATTTTGTGATAATCTAACATAAGGGCTTCCTGCACAAAATGTAAGTGAGTTTGTTCTAGTGTACGTTATTTATCTATCTCTTTGTTGCACAATGGTAGCCGAGAAAACCCGTCCGCACAATTCTCATCCGTGCGCACGTATTCTATTTCAAACGTATATGCAGATAGGATTATCGCCCATCTTTGCATGCGACTAGCTATCATAGTTGGTATACCTGTCATCATCATCATCATTTCAGTCGAAAGACGTCCACTGCTGGACATAGGCCTCCCCCAGGCGTCGCCACATTGACTGATCCTGTGCGTCTCGCATCCAGCGCCTTCCCGCAACCTTAACCAGGTCATCGGTCCACCTAGTGGGAGGCCTTCCAACGTATACCTGTGTTGGGTCCGAAAGTGGATACCAAAGGTTTATGGTCTGTTCTCCGGATAAACCGACGCCCATACAAATATTGATGAAACTTGTTGACACCGAATATGATAGCCAGTGCTTCCTTATGTATCTGTGAATAGTTTTTCTCTGCATCGGTGAGAGATCGCGATGCGTAAGCGACGGGCCGCTCCCCGCGCCCCTCCGCGCCCGGCTGACTCAGCACCGCACCTATTCCGTACGGGCTTGCGTCGCAGGTGACTATTAACGGCTTTTTAGGATCATAATGAGCTAGCACCTCTGCGCTGGACAGTACTTTCTTTATTTCGAGGAATACTTTCTCACATTGAGATGACCAATACCATTTTTGCCCCTTTTTAAATAGATTATACAATAATACTAATTTAGAGCTCATATCTTTAACAAATTTACCGTAAAAGTTTATGATACCTAAAAACGATCTAAGTTCTGTAACATTGGTCGGGCTTTGTATTTTCTTTATAGCTTCAATTTTGGAGGGGTCTGTTTTTATTCCGTCTTTACTAATAATATATCCTAAGTAACGCACCTCATTTACGAAAAATACGCATTTGTTGGTTTTTAATTTTAAGCCCTGTTCACAAAGCCTTTTGAAAACAGTCTCCAAAGCAGTAATATATTCACTTCTATTTCTCCCCCCTATAATCACGTCATCAAGGAACACCTCCACATTCGGGATGTTTTTTAATAAATTACACATTATTCTTTGGAATATTCCCGGGCTTGACGATAGCCCATATACTAATCTATCATACCTATATAAGCCCCTGTGTGTGTTAATTACTGTAATTTCTTTTGTATCATCCAGCTCTATTTGATTGTACGCCTGTGATAGGTCTAGATTGTACGCCTGTGAGAAATAACGAGCGCCACTAAGGTTAACCATGAGGTCATATATTTTAGGTAGCGGGTAGCGATCAATTACTAAGGCGGGGTTCACCGTAGCTTTAAAGTCTGCACAAGTTCTCAGAGAGCCATCAGCTTTATTTACCGGTACCAGCGGGGAGGCCCAGTCGGAGCAGTCGACGGGCTCGATGACGCCGTCGCGCAGCATCGCATCGAGCTCGGCGTCGATGCGCTCGCGCAGCGCGAACGGCACCGGCCGCGCACGGTGAAACACCGGCGTTGCCCCCTCCCGCAACCGAAGCGTTGCCCTGCCGCCCGTGTAACAGCCCAAACCTCCGCTGAATAACTCCTTATACCTGTTAATTAACTCTTTCCTGCCGGCATACCGAAATCGTTTGAATTTCGTATTATTTTTATTTGAGAAAGTTGGCCAATGTATCCCTCTGTTACCTAACCGCACGTCTTTCAAAGTAGAGTAATTAGATTTTCGTCTCTTGGATGGCCCTGCATTGGAAAAGTTATCTGATGATGTTCTCCTTTTCTGACCAGCATCTTTCTGACTCATCAGTCCTTGGGCAATAGATCGCCGACAGTCTTTTACAGTAATTTTTGGTAATAGCAGATTGTGGATGACAAAGGCATTGACAAAAGCTATGTCCAGAACACCCCAAAATAGTCTATGCCACCATTTTAGAGACTTGCGGTCGACACAATACAACGCTCTCAGGCGATCAGCGGTGTCCACGCCACCCATAAATGCATTGTAGTCCTTCACTGTTTGAGGACAAGTCACTGCAGACTTTGATCCATTTTTCTCTGTGCGTGAGACTGTGGTCTCTTCGGTTCCGTGAAAATTGGACACAAAATGAACCATTTTATTGTCTTTCCATTTCCAATAACCAATATCCATGTCTGAAAAACGGTAATCTGTATCTCCTCTTGTCATTTTAGAATCAGCCGTCATGTTTGGTGGAAGCCCCTTTCTGTTACTTCTTATTGTTCCACAAGCAAAAGTGTTTTCATTTTTCAATTTCTCTAGCAAAGATATGGATGAAAAAAAGTTATCAAAATAGACAACCTTACCTTTTCCCCATTCATGTTCTGTCAATTCTAAAACGACTCTTTCCCCCAATCCGTAATTATTGAACTTCTCAGACATTTCTTCGTCTTTTCCTTGATATATCTGAAATTTCTTTATAAAGCCTCTCTCATCAGCCAAACACCACAATTTATAGCCTCTTTTGATTGGTTTCATTGGTAGGTACTGTTTCAGTGTAGATCTACCTTTGAATTTTATCATTGACTCATCCACGCTCAATTCACGCGTTCCATGATAACACTCCTGAAATTTTCTGTTCAACTCCTTCACGACTGGTCTAATTTTGTATAGCTTATCTTTGCAATTTCGAGGCATTTGAGTGTTATCATTGCAGTGTAAATAGGCTAAAATCATGGCAATTCTGTCTCTCGGCATGGTTTTGCATATAAGCACATTGTTCAAGTCCTCTGCGGAAGAAAAATGGTCCTTCCAAGCAGGTCGACTATTCTGCCCTCGTAATTGAAAACACAGTAACTTCGAAAATCACGTTTTGTAAAAAACGCGGTTAAAGTTTAATTGTTAAATCGTTTTATTATGAACAAACTATATAAGTTAGGTTGAAAAAAACATTTCTTAATGATAGAAAATAGTTAAAGCTTTAATTCTGTATATATATATATATATAATATTACTGTTGTATAATTAATAAAATTAGATAATGTGTTATAAAATAAGAATATAATTTATTAAATTATATTTTTTTAAGCTAAAAACCAGTAACTGACTGGTTACTGTGGTCTAGGTTAGTTTTACTTATTACTGTGTATTAACCATAGAGAAAAGTAATATATCGGGTATAGAGAGCCCCCTCGCAGAATTTTTTGAAGACCGCTAATGTCAATTGATCTGATAAACAACGCCATCTATTATCGCCATCCACAAACTTGTGATATGTATAGCTATAGCTATAGATACCTACTCTATTACCTGAGCAATGGTGTTTAGACTTCAGCTTCTTACTATTTTACTTGTATTCAAGTTGATAAAGTTGAGAGAAAATAAAATTAAGTAAAATTTTATCAACTTGAATACAGTAAAATAGTAAGAAGCTGAAGTCTAAGCATAAGTTTCAGAAAGTGAGTGGATACATAAATAGAAACAAATTTTATTTTACAATTTATTTATTTATTTATAGTTAATTAAAACTTACATTAATTAACATAGAATTGTAAATTTTGACAATGGTATGGAATTTTAGAAAATAATTGATTTTGATTAACAGGATTATTTCAATAACAATATTATTATTTATTTATTAAATGTTTATGTTTATTTTTATATGTCTGTGCTGCTGTTTTTATTTCATCCTCACCATGATATGTAATTTTGCCAGACAAAATCCGGTTTATTGAACGGCACCAACTGTATAAAAGTACATGAATTATTGTGTTTTCAAAATATTTTTTTAATGTCATTTTATGTTTTTCACAATTAAAGGGATAATCCACAAATATGTCGGTGAACATTTTAATTTTTTGTTATAATCCTTTTTTAGGAACATCTTTCTTCAAAATATCTGTCACTAAATTTTGTATTTGTATAAAACATTTTTCCATTGCTTTTGACGGATATATTAGAGATTTTTTATTTTTTTCATATTCTTTGGCCCTTATGTATTCATTTGATGTGCTCTCAGGGTCGCTATACATATCTTTTTTGCAAACTTTGCAGCTTTTACATACATTTTTAATACATCTGTGCAGGACCCACCCACACACATAATTGCCCTGACCAACATCATTTACAGAGGTATTTAAATTAATGAAAGGCACCACAATTTCGTCTTCTGTGCTTTCAGAAAATTGTGGCACCTCCTCATCAATTGGGCTGGGATTATCAGAAGTTGACGGCGCCAAAACCGACTTTTCTCTTAAAAAAAAATCTAGATTTTGCAAGCAATTGTCTTCATCTTTTTCGCAGTTTGCGTGCAGAGAATGAGGCGAGTTAAAATTATTTATTAATAGGGACTTAAAGGCCCCATCGAATGCCACCGTGTCTGGTGCCGTATTTCTCGCCCCATAACTTCTGATATTCCCAAAGAAATTCTCTAGTGGGTCCTGGTTAAAGTTACGTGTTAGCATAGCATCAAATGAATACGTTTGAGACAACAATATCCATATTTGTTGTATTCCTTCAATTGTGCGTATTAAGTTTTTAACAGATGGTATTGCTTTTGTTTCAATTACACGGAATTTGTTATTATCTTTAATTTTTTTAACAAATTTTACTGTTTTTAAAACTTTTATAGCATTCTTCCACAAATCATGGTGCAAACTATTTCTTCGTACACACCCTTTATACATTTTACCATCAGGCACATGGAATGTATTACAATTTAGGGAATCGAAAAGATTATCTATTAATTTAGTAAATTTTACCAAATTTTGGCATTCTCCTGGAATTTCTCCTCTTGCCACAAGATGTCCTGCAGTTGCAGCCATTGTGTGGCTAAAAATTTGGGCTGCTGGTTTCACTTTCATTTTCCTCATTTTGTCCACATAAATGTGCTCATCGGTGATTTTCAGCAGGCATTTCAACTCTCCATAGGATTTGTCAGCTTCATACGTTAGCTTGTAATACTCCCATTTAACAATTTTTTCACACTCCTCTTCAAAATCATAGTATTTTAAATCTTTGGTGAGCAAATTGTTTCTGATTCCTTTTATCAAATGTGGAACATCAAATATAGGGATTAATTTGGTCTTCCCTATTTCAATAATGTCATTTTTCCATTCTTTTTGTTCTCTTAAATATTTTTTCCTTGTGTCTTCTATCAACTCATTGATGACACTAACATTGACTGTGCTTTGGTCGCACACAGCGCATATAACCTTTAATCCTGTACTTCGTACTTACAAAACAATTTTTTTAAATATTTTTTTTAATTGTGCCTTATTCAAGGCGTTGATGAAGTAATATGCGATGGGTTGTTTGAATTTTTGTCTGAGTCCCTTCACCATGAAGACTAATACATGGTCTGCAATTTTTTCACCATTAAATGTGAACCCCCTAAGTAGGTCTTTTGCAGCATTGTAATGGATTTGTGGAGAAATCGACATTTCATCGAAAATAAGGCTGCACAATCTGTCTTCTACACATAACTCCTTGACTGTATTTTTAATTTTTAAAAATATACAGTTATTAAGCCCTGGCTCCACTTCTATTTTCGTTAAAAGTCTCTTCAAAGATTTTGTTGATGGCAATGTGAAAAATTTTGCCAAAAGAGGGTAACTTCTCGGACTCTTCTTATATAAAGAAAGTGAGAGCACTTTTTCTTCAAGCGTGAATCTGCGCCCAGAAGGCTTCTTTCTTGTCTGGCTGTACTGCATTTTGGTGAAAATTTTTGCTGCTGTAGACATTTTGTATGACAGTTTTTTAAATAAAAGGTCGGCAGACATTTTTTCGGCACTGGCTATTCTGGATTGAAGGGTTTGGTTTCTCTTCTGTGATCTTAGCAAGATCGATTGCAAAATTTTAATTTTTCGTCTTGTTGTTTTCAGCTGATTCAACCAGAATGACGGCACCTCCTGCTGCTGATGATTACCTTTATAAAGAAACACAATTTCGTTAGTGTCAAACTAAGCTAAATAGCATTTGTATGCTATGGTGTATGTATTAATAGATTTGTCATTAACTTTTAAAAAACAATTATTATTTTTTTGTTAGCCTATCCTGTCCCACTCCTGCGCAAAGGCCTCCCCCCTCGCGGCCCGCGCTTTCTCTTGCCAGTTCTAACGGAATCTGTTTAGTTCGCCTCGCCACCTTCTTCATAGTCTGACGTGACGCCGTCGCTCTGTTTCAGGGCACCAACTTTGTGCTACTTTGGACTAGTTTGTCGGGCATGCGGCATCATGGCCTACCCAGTCAGTCCCAGTTGAGTAGCCTTTTGAGCCACGGGCAACTATTCTGGTTTTGGAGCGCAATATAGTGTTTCGAACTTGGTCCGTTAATTTAATGCCTAGTACACTACTCTCGATTGCTCGTTAGAAAACCTTGAGTTTGGACTTCTGGAAGTTAGTCAAAGACAAATTATGTGCGCCAAAGGTCAAGAAAGGGAGAATACACAATAATAATTATGTCTATGAGTTTTTGTTTTAGTGTCATGGGCAGTTCACCTTTGTATAAGTCTTAGTCTAGGTCTTATTTTAGTGTTCGACATATTCATCATTAGTTCAACCAATTACCGCCCTTTTTATTTTTAGTTGGGGTTGTGTCCTTTTGTTGTTGTTAAGTACCATTAAAAGTGCACTCTGTCACCAATTCCCCTAAACAATCTAAAGAATAACTTACTTTTGTTTTTATTTATTGCCTTCTTCTGCAGTTGGCAATAATTGTGTTCTGAAGTTATGATTCTGGCAGAGTTATCTGTAATGTGAAAAAAATTTACATTAGAAATATTGATATTGTTGTTTTTATATATATATATTACAGGCAATTTGTATAATTCGGTATTCTATACAATACCTAGGGAATGTATAAACTTAAAAAAAAAATAACTTTAACCTAACCTGTCCATGTCAGGGTGCTCTAAAATTACATCATCCTCCTTCCTCGTTTTTACATACGTATTTTATACATTGCCTAGGTTTTGTATAGAATACCTGAATTATACATATACATTTATATTTACCAACAACATGAATGCAATAAATAATTATAATTAATATGAAGTACCTGTCAATATTGATTCTGATACAGCGAGGCTGCTTCCTTCATGTTTGGATTCAGGTACAAGTGTAACTTTCTCTGAAGGACCAACATCATCAGACTTGCCTGAAAAATAAGAAAATATGTTTTAAGTGTAATGCTGAGCATGGATACACATAGGAAGATTTTATTTATCATTGAAAGTATGTTTTACTAGAATCTAAATGGTCAATAACTGTATTGAACCCAATAACTATAATATTTACATTTTATCAGAGTAGGCCCAAAATTAATTATGATACTATTATATTTCACTTGTTATAACAAATAACTTTTGAATGACGATGATCTTTTGGAAATGCTGATGCTAAATTTTGTTACATATTTATATAACAAAATTTTTGTCTTTCTATAATAGCCTTTACACTTTGATCTTAGCCAAAAAATCCATATAATTATGTAACCTGTACATACCTGCCAGTGTCGGTTTTAGTGTAGTAAGGCTGCTTCCCTCAATCCAAAGCCATTTGATTGGTTGAAACTAGTTTTAAGTAACGCTTGAGTTTTGAGCGATTTTCTGTAATACGGGACTAAGTGTTGTTGGGTATAACATCATGGTTTTGCCTAATGTGCGCAATATTAGCAAAATACTAACTTCAATTCAATAAGTTATAATAAAAAGCCCAGTAATAGGTAAGTTATAATGCCTTAATTAAAAATTATATGTAAATCTTACCAGGAAGATGAAGTGATGGCACAGCTAGAAAATTTAACCGGTTATTACGGTTCCTGTCCCTGTCTGTAAAATGGATATCACAGATGACCTTCTTTCTATACAGTTCATAATCAGCAGGACTATCTAACTTCCCACCCGCTATATGAACCCAAGCCTTGAAACGGTCAGGATTTTTTTCTGGATGTGGAAATTGATGGTAGGTGTTCTCTGAAAAAAAAGAAAGATCACTTTTAATTTTAATCTTAAAGTTAACAATACTGACATCTTAGCCAATAATCCTACTAATAATATAAACAAGCAGCCAAGTTAGACTTGCACTCAAATTTTTTGTATCACCATGTGATATTTAACACTACTTTTATGTAAATACTTGCTTAACAAGAAATTGGGACCCCATTAATTTTTAACTTCATTTATTATTTGTTGTTACCCCAACCATAGAAATTCAGGTAAGAGAGTAGTCTTAGGGGTGTGAAAAATTTCAAGTATCTACCTATTTCAGTTTAAAAGATACAGTTCTATGATAGACAGATAGTGGAGCCTTAGTAATTACAGAGGGTTTGACAGAAGTGTACCCAAAGTACACCTACATTTAGCAACTTAAGATTAAGTCGCATGTAGGGGGCCCGGCCTAGGATAAGTACATAAATAAACATATGCTCAATCCATAATTTAATTCTTATCTGTTTATTATGGAGGAGAAGTAGGGATTGCAATCTGGAAAAATGGTTCCGGCATCACTTAATGTTTACCGGATCCAGCGACCAGATCCGGTGTTAAAATTTTTTGGTAAAGATGGAAGAAATATTACAAGAGAACTTAGATTCACCATTGGTAAAGAAAGATTTGACATAACAGAACGAAACCACTCGTTATAGCATAGGTACATATTAAAAAAGAGAAAGATTTTGATAAAGTACTAAAAAAGGAATTCTTGTCTTATTGTCTGCAAATAATCACAAATATAGCAGTATACATGATTATTTGCAGATAATAAAGCCGACATGCGTAATAATTGAAAGGGCCTCTTCAGCCGCAGGTTATATTTACAACACTATTAGAAGTCGACTAGCAAATGACACAATTAACACTATTTGTTTTTGATAATTCTTTTTTCAAAATAAAAATTGATCTTCTTATAATATATAATACATAAGACAATTATTAGTTTATTACTTAAAATTCTACTTAATTCATTAGCGAACGCCGGCTTTCGCGCACCCATTGTCTTTCTATTGTGTCTCTAATTGTCAGAAGAGGTTGTAATCGTATCGTGAGTACTGGCAGTCTGAGAGATTGACGAATGTTTGAATTTATGTTAGACAGAAAAGAAGAAAGAGTGTCTGTCACAATTCGGTGTGTTCTCTTTACAATAATTTGTGTTTTTTACAAGAAATATAAAATAAAATAAATACTTAATTCACTTTACTTATATGGTTATTATTCAAATACCTGTAATGCCATGTACTCATACTAATTAACATGATTGAAAGGAATAATTATTGACTGACCTGTTGGTCTAGTGGTTAGTGGCCCTGACTGCTATGCCGCAGGTCGTGGGTTCGATTCTCACCCAGGACAAATGTTTATGTAATGAGCATGATCATTTGTTCTGTGTCTGGGTGTAATTTATCTATAATATGTATGTATTTAGAAATATATAAGTATGTTTATCAGTTGTCTAGTACCCATAACACAAGCTCTGCTTAGCTTGGGACTAGACGGCGTTGTGTGATAGTTGCAGCATGTTATTATTATTTATCGTAAGTTGATAAAATTTTCTTTTCGAATACTGTAATTAAGAGACACAATAGAAAGACAATGAGAGAGAGAACGCCAGAGTTCACTTGGGGCTTAACAAACTGCAGAGTTGTAATCTTAATATATATAAATCTCGTGTCACAATGTTTGTCCTCAATGGACTCCTAAACCACTTAACCGATTATAATAAAATTCGCACACCATGTGCAGTTCGATCCAACTTGAGAGATAGGATAGTTTAAAAGGGTAGGGTAGGGTAGGGTAGGTAGGGTAGGGTAGGGTAGGGTAGGGTAGGGTAGGTTAGGTAGGGTAGGTAGGGTAGGGTAGGTAGTGTAGGTAGGTAAGTAGCCAATTGACGGGAGCGAAGCACCTGGGATCAGCTAGTTATTTATAATACAAACTCATTATTGTGATAATTAATTAATTAGACAGATTCATCAAACCATGATTGTGTCTGATAGATATATAAAACTTTTTGTTAGCATTCTCAAATGAAGACTCAGTTTATACACCTACGGCACTTGATTAACTTAGAGCGATCAATGGGCTTCTCATCGGAACCGGCCGGACTGAAAATGACGCCGGATTGCAATCACTAAGAACAAGCATGTAAGTTGAAGTTCACTAGACTCCTAATGGAAATCTATGAAGAAGACAGAATTGCAGAGATTTAAAGATAATTATATGATAACTATACTTACTGTTAGAACATCCTAATGCACAACGTTTAGGCATGATGAAAACAAATCACGAGCGTCTATATCGCAAAGAAACAGCACAAACGTAGCGTTCGGGTCGCAAAATACGATTGCACAGGAATGGTGGAGGAACTAAAAGCTCAACACGCACAATAACTTCGGGAAATTCGTACACTTCACTACGGAGGAGAGGACTCAACTCAACGCGGATCGGCAGATTAATTTCACGAAGAACAGTACAAATATGGAACAAAACTAATTCAAATCTTGATTAATGGCTTTTGTGGAAGAGTAACCACAATTCTGCCAATATCCCGTACTTATAATGATAGACCATCAAACGAAGGAGATTGTACAGTGATGAAATTTGGACAGTATTGCATTTTCTACGCAGAGCAAGACTGGAAGACAGTTTTTTTTTTTTTTCCCTAATGTTGTAGCTATTAGCTATCGTAATAGTGTATGAATGTTACAATACTTAAATAATCAAATAAATAGAATATTATAATAGTTTACAACTTAATTTTATTTATTTCAATGAACTTACTTAGAATATATACAAAGCGGGTAAATACGAGGGATAGGAGGCATTTAGCGGAAGTTGGACGAGGGATATGGGGTGGAATGATATCATACATAGAAAATCGTAATTTAGGACAGCTGAAGAATAAATGGTTCACGTTTCCTTCATCCAGACCACATTCACAGAGGGAGCTATCCCTTATCCTAAGTTTAGCCAAAAAAGCTGGGGTGCAGCAATGATTGAGTCGTAACCGACAGATTATTGAAGTGGTCAATTTATTTGCCAACTGATACTTGAAAAACCAAGGTTTGTGAGGAATCTCAGGTTGAATATCGCCATAGAATTTTCCCTTTATGTTTTTAGAAATTTTCCATTTTTGGGACCACGAGTTATACAAAGTGGTTGACAGAGTGGCACAGATGTCATGGGAATAGATTTCAGAATGGTCAAGTGTGCCAGTCAGAACTGCATTTTTAGCACACGAATCGGCTGACTCGTTCCCATTAATACCTATGTGACCAGGAATCCAGGCCAAAATAATATTGATACCTAATGTATGGCACTGGAAAAGTAAATCTCTTATTTTTAAGATAATAGGAAAATTGGATTTTGTTCGGAAAGGGTTAGACAAAATGGATTGGAGGCAGCTCTTTGAATCTGAGAATATTATGGAGTTATTTAAATTATGAGATTTAACGAATGAAATGGCTTCAAAAATGGCAATAGATTCACCCGTGAAAACTGATGTAACCGACGGGCACTTGAAACTTAAAATGATTTTTGTAGAGGGGATCCAAACGGCAACCCCAACCGGACTATCAGAGACTTTGGAAGCGTCAGTGAATATTGTTACCCAGTTATTAAAATCAGAGGAAATTTTTCTGGAAAAAAGCCTGTTTGCTTCCAGAGTGCTTTTATTAATTCCAAAGTCCAAGATGACATCAGGGCGGTATACCAAAGCGTCATATGGCAAAGAGTAAAGAGGTAAAATAGGGTTTTGAAAAAGTGGGCTAGGAAGACGAGTGAACTGGAGGAAGGCACGAAGAAGGCATGGAAGTTCTCTATTAAAACGACGACCAGAGTCAGAAATGGTAGATAATTGGTCTAGCTTATGTAAGAGGGGATGCTCCGAATTTTGAACGAGTTTAAAGAAAAATCTATTAGCAAGGAATTGTCTTCGATTAGAAAGGGGGGGATCAACACTTTCGACTTGCATAGCGTTAATTGGAGATGATTTCATCGCTCCAAGAATTATGCGTAAACATTTTGCCTGAATTTTATCAAGTTTTTGAAGGCCAGATTTATTACAGGGGTCTAAAAGAAACAGTCCATAATCTAAATGACTACGAACTATAGCATTATATAACAATTTTTGAGTATACGGATGAGCACCCCACCAAACACCAGAAAGAGAACGGAGAACATTAATGTTTCTTTCACACTTTTGAGAAATAAAGTCAGTATGAGCGGTGCCTTATAACTTTGAATCTAACCAGATTCCTAAGAACTTGACTTTATTTTCTTGAGGGATATTTTGACCATTAACTTTAATGTCAACAGAGGCGGGAAGTCTTTTTCTAGTGAAAACGACTACAGAGCTTTTGGGGACCGATAAAGACAATCCATGTAAAAGAAGCCAATCCGATAGATACCCGAGGGCAGAATTTAGCCGCTCAGAGGCATCTTCCAGAGATTTCACGGATATGTACAGAGCCAGGTCGTCAGCATATTGTAAAATTTGGCAAAATGGGTCAACTGTTAAGTGAAGATCAAAAGTATATAGGCTGAATAGAAGAGGGCTAAGTACTGAACCTTGCGGTAAACCTTTCCAGATAGTCTTAGGGGGTAAAAGAGAGTCAAGAGATTTAATAGAAATGGTTCTTTCCATCAACAAATTACATATAAAACGAACCAACCTCTCAGGGATGCCCAACTGATAGATTAATTTATCCTTAAGCACCGGAAGTAGTACATTATCATATGCCGATGCAATGTCAAGAAAAACTCCCACCAAATGCTGTTTATTCAAGAAAGAGATGCGAATGTCGGTTGTTAATATGCTAAGACTATCTAGAGTGCACATCCCTTTTCTGAATCCATACTGGGATACGGGCAACAGGCTCCTGCTTTCCACAAACCATTCAAGGCGGTGCTTGAGCATATGCTCAGCGACCTTACACAAGACTGATGAGAGTGCAATAGGTCTATAATTACCTGGTTCTGAAGGGTTCTTACCCGGTTTTAGGACCGGAATTACCGTTTGGTTTTTCCACGGTTGAGGAACTAAACCATACTCATAGAAGCCATTAACAAGGTCCAGGTAATACTGCTTAGATGCATTAGAGGCATTTTTTAAAAAAGAGTATGGTATTCCGTCTGCCCCAGGGGATGAATCCACGAGACCATCAAGTGCCAATTGAAGTTCAGAAAACGAGAATAAGGAATCGAAACAGCTTACAGAAGGAAGAAGGCTTGGAGGAGAAGGAAGGTTGTCTAGGTTTGGAGCCGAAGGTGGAGATAGTTTATCAGAAAAGGCTTCGAGCCAAGAAGAGGGGTCATTGACTGAAATATCGACAGAGTTAGATGAACCTCTGAATCTTTTAAGTTGCTTCCAAACAAAGGAAGAAGGAGACCTAGGGGATAAACTTTCACAATAGCGGAGCCACCCTTCTTTTTTCTTTTTAGAGAGAAGTCTAATGGCAATAGCTGCTTTCCTTTGGTAATTTAAAAAATTGTGAAGGGACATAGAGGCTTTATAACCCTCCTCTGCTATTTTCCTTTCGTTGACTGCTGATGTGCAATCCGAATCCCACCAAGGAGTTGAAACTTGAAATTTGTAGGGTTTTTTAAGAGGGAAATTATCCTCAGCACTAGAAGTAATCGATTCCACGAATTTGGAATAGCAATCAACGAGGCTGTTTCTGACTGGAGTCGGGAGGGAAAATATCCTACTCTCAAGGGATGAAGAATAAGCGGGCCACTTTGCATTCTTTAATCTATACTTAAGAGAAGGGTTGAAATTACGCATTGGAGTAACTTTATCAGAAATAAAGACGAGAATAGGAAAATGGTCACTTCCGTAAGAGTGTGGCAAGATACTCCAGGAAATGGTAGAAGCTAGAGAAGCGGAACACATTGTAAGATCCACAGCCGAGTTAGGATTTTGGGTAGGACGAACTCTTCTAGTAGGAGAACCATTATTAATGACGCAGAGGTTCGATTCATCAAAAATTTCGAGGAGGGAAAGACCAAAGTTGTCATCATGACTTGAACCCCATGATTGATGGTGTGCATTAAAATCACCCATAAAGATGATTGGAGAAGGAACGGAGGAGATTATACATAAAAGATCTGGGATTAAACGAGAATGAGGATGAGGTATGTACGCAGAAAGGAAAGTTACACCAAGAGCCCTGACGGCCACAATATTAATGTCAGGAGAAATATAGGGAAGGGGAATATGGGAGAACGGAAGGGAGCGCCTAACAAGTAAGGCACTTCCAGCATATCCGTCAGCCCTATCATCTCGGAGGCAGGAATACCCTGGGATCCGGAAATGAGAGCCAGGTACCAACCAGGTTTCCGAAATGGCAATGATCGACGGGTGAAATTTATTTATAAGAAAAAGCAGTTCAGGCTTCCTCGGACGGATGCTTTGAGCGTTCCACTGAAGAGCAGAGACTGGATCCATAATCAGAATTAATAGAAAGAATTTGGGAAAGTTTTTGGGCAACGTGGGGCGGTAGGGTTGACTTATTACGGGAAACTAGACTAATAATTAGAGACAAGAGCAATTCCAGAAGGTCATTATCTTGAAGCGACCCTGAAGAGGGGAGATTCTGAGAAAGGAGGGCAAAGCCATTGGGAAGGGAAGAGGGTTCATTAGCAACAATGGAATGGTGGGCAGCCCTGTCATATGATTTACCTAATGGAGCTTTGGGACGCGGGGAGGAGAGTACAGTTTTCCTGTAAGAGATAGATGGGGAAAGACTGGGAAGGCTAGAGTTAGGTTGCGAGGGAGAGAAAATAGACTGGGAACGAGGAGCGTTTTGCGTAACTTCAGAGTATAGTTTTGAAGCTTTAGGGATAGATCTTGATGCCTCTTCGTATGAGAGGTTTTCTTGTGCCATGAGGAGCTTTATGGACTTCTGCCTCCCCTGTTCGGGACAGTTACCACTATAAGAAAAATGATTTCCCGAACAGTGTATACAGGTAGCTCTGGACTCGATAACGTCACAACTGTCACCGGTGTGAGGTTGCGAACATCGATAACATCTGGCTTTAGATCGGCATTGAGCTTTAACATGACCAAAGCGACAACAATTTTGACATTGAATAGTGGGGTATTGATAAACCTCCACAGGCAAAGAAGTATGATACGAGAAAACCCTTTGAGGAAGGACTTGGCCTTGAAAGGTGATGACGATGGTTTGGGTAGGCACCCAAGATGTCTTACCTTCCTCTCTAACTTTTCGATTAAGCCTACGGGCTTTTAAAATTACACCACAGCCCTCAGCGAGGGTCACGGACTCAACAAATTCGTCCATTGACATATCCACCGGCACATGACGGACAATACCCATTTTTGTAATATTGTACGAAGGGATGGTTGCTTCATAATTGTGTGATGGTAAAATAGGGTTGTCGAGAAACTTGTTAGCCGCAACACCAGAAGTGAACTCGACCGAGATCTTATTCCTCCCCACTTTTTTAACCCCATCGGTGCAGATGTTAGCAATTTTATTAATAAATAGAAACTGACCAAATTTAATAGGACGGATAGTCGTCCCAGCTGAAGGATCCGGTATAGATCTGGAAACGTGAACAATAAAAGGTCCTTTGTCCAATTGGGTGTATGCTTTAATACCCACCACAAGATTTGGGTGGATATACATCGTCTGGATGGAAGCTACAGCCATCTCTTTGTCAATTATAGTCTTTTTTGCAGAAACAATATCATTATTTGCATCTACGTCATCCAACCGACGCTTACCGTGTGTACCGTATGAAGATGGGATTTCGTCAGGAGGATCAGGGGGATCAGGTAGGGGATGAGGGTCCATAGTGGACTCTCTACGGGAACCTCTGCGCAGAAAAAAAGAAAATATAGTTGTAGTTTAATCCGAAATTCACTGAATGAAAAAATTAAATCTCCCGAACACGTGTGACAGCTATCACCGTCAAATCGAATTCCCGGAACAAAACTAAAAACAAGCGCAAACGCAAGGAGCAGTCGCCATATTTGTTGACCTGACAATTTGACAATCAATATTGAAATCAATTCACTGTGTTGCTATCGTAATTATTACTCAGCTTGTAAGCTACACAAAATTTAAAAATATTTATAATACGAGTTCAATTAAATAATTAGATAATATTTAAATAAATATTCTGTGTATTTATTTTTTTGTAATAAATTATTTCTTATCGATTGTGTTGCCATCTGTGATCGTATAAAGCAACTAGTTGTTTTGGATGGCGATAAGAGATGGCGCATTTTGAAAATAAGAACTCCAAATCTGTCATTCTATGGAATTGTCGTGTGTATCAGAATGGCGGGTGTAATTTACAGATTTGCCTAAATTTATTACAGTTATTTGGTACCTTTACGTACCTCTCTTGAAAATCTGTGTACCTACACCCGTATGATGATATTTTAAAAATTAGGTACACCCGCCATCCTGATGTCAGAACCGCGGGTGTACTGCTTACCAATATATGTAGCCAAGCGTACTGTTTATGTAAATTTGGTACCTCTTGTGTACCTGCAGATAAAAGTATTAAATAAACGAAATTACTTACAGTTAAATCTTCTTACAGTAAAATCACATATTTAATACTTATAAGTTTTAATTGCTAAAATTAAGATCAATTTCTTTTTTAGTTCTACATAACAATTCTTTATTCATCTGGATAAAAATGACAAGACGAAGGAGATCAAAAATAATTAGATACTTATTTTATTCATACAAGTATCGCTCTTAGATCAGTAATAAATCAATAATATTTTTTTCCAAACTAAAAATACACAACATCTAAAATAAAAAAATAAAAAACAACTAAAACAAACTTATTATATAAATGCAACAACTAGAATCATTCAGTACACAAAAACAATTTAATCACATTTTTTTAGTCACAACCATCATCATTGTGGGTTGATAAATCGACGGCCAAATTATTTACAGGCAATGCTCGCCAAAACAAAAGTCGACTTGAAGGCATGAGAGGTCCCAATTTTATTAAAATCTCGGATTTTCGTTGCTCAATAATACCTCGTGCTGTAGTTTTAATGACAGGCACGGGCAAACCATTCTTTTCGAATTTTATTTTTAAAAACTGAAGTTCAGCATAGTCTACTTCTTGAAACGACTGTTTTATGTGCAAGTTGAAAGAGCCTCGCCTAACTTGGACCTCTACAATATCACGCAAGTAAACTCTGTTAAGTGCATTTTTGAGGCGGTGTGCAGATGAGCAATCTTCAAAATTATAAAAATCTCCAACCGCCATTGCCTTTACATCCACTTTCCCAGAGCGTGCAGATTGCACAGTTTTATGAAAGTCGTCAAAATCATAGATTTTTGGATTACGTTTCATAGCTTGCTCCACTTGGTGATGAAAACTGTCTGCAGACATGAAGCTATGTCCAGGCTCAAAGTATTTCAATGTTATAATTTTAGCTGCTATATCTTCGCTATTAATTACATACACTAAAAAGCTAAAAAGTGACCAGCATTTATTTTGTGAAGCGCAGTTATCGGTCCAGATCGTGATATTTTCAACGTCTCTTTTATGCTTGAGAAACTGGTAAAAAGTGCTGGTAATATCTTCTTTTCTGCGCCCTGAAACAGCCTCATGCCATATAACTGCATATGTTTTTACACAAGATGAATTGTGGGTTCCAACTGGCACAAAACTTTCGTTGAAAACGATTATTCGCGGACAAAAAATTACTGACTTGAAGGACTCCAGTCTCGGCAGCATTATTACCTTCTGCAGATCAGCTGAATAATAATTGTTCCTCAAATCCTGTTCTTTTGCCGCATCGTTTTTATACTCCTCCCTGGTTTCAGTAACACGTACTTTATGATCTTTATAATTTTTGCAGATGCTACAATCTTCTACTGCATTTTTTGAGTGATCGTCATCATGTTTATGAAATACTTCGCAAGTCTCACATTCTTCATTTCCTAGCTTGGCTAGTGAAATATTCAATTCTTTTTTAAGAACATATGTGTACAATTCGTACGAGCATTTCGAATCAGGGTACTTTTCTTTGAAATGATTGTACATCGTGTTAATGCACAAGTCTGACGGTAGGTATTTTTTGTTCGGTGCGTGCTCTCTACGATAGTGCGACACCGCAGGACCAAATGACATTATATGTTCATGTATGTTGTTACGATCATATGGCATGTTTTTTGCATGTTTACCTCTTTTATCAACAATCGCTTCGTCTGGGTTACTGATTGCTTTAAGAATGTCGTAATCATTTTTCGGGTGATATCCTAGCGTGGTCAGGAAGAAATGCTTGCAAATTTCAATGTTTGATGATTCTTCATCAATGGATGGTTTTAAGAAATATTTATGTGTAAATTTTCTCTGTGAATCTGTTCTTGTTTTTAGTTTAGTTATTAATTTCGTTGTTGAATTCGTCACAAATACTATCTGAGCTTGTCTGTTTAGTTTCCAGTAGAATTCATTTATTTCTTGTCTCCTTTCCTCGGAAATTAAGTCTTTACACTTTTTAACGCATTTATCGGAACATGGTAATTTCAGCTTAAACTGATTAATTTTTTCTTCTGCTTTCATTTTCTTTCTATCTTTTAATTTAGTAGTGTATTTTCTTCGTTTTCTTACTGTCCCTTTTTTTGTCAGTTGAATATCATCGTGTTTTGCATTGTTATTTATTTCCGCCGTAACACATATCTTTTCGATTTCTTTTATTGTTACTATTCCGTATGGATCAACGATAAAAATCTTCTGTTTTTCCATGTCTTCATTTTCTTCACATTTCTCTAATAATTGTTCATCCAGTCCATCCACTACATTTTCTATACCTTTTTCTCGTTGTAGTTCCATCTTTTTCATTCCTGTGTTTAGTTTCTCGTAATTTAGCCCTTTTTGTATAGCATTTACTTCGTTCTCCTTAGACATTAAAATTTCAGAAACTTCAGTTGGTAAATGTATATCTGCTATAACTGTAGTTCTAGTTTCTGTGTGTATTTCTGTATCCTTTTTTCGCTTTGTTGAGTGACCGATTTTTTTCTCTTTGCGTTTTTTTGACTTAGAAGCGTGCGTGACTTGAACCTCATCTTCCGTTAAAGATGCACTTGTACTTTCATCCGATTCTCTAAACAAGTAGTCTTTGTCTTTGACCGAGTCGTCGGAATCAAAAAAATCCAACGGTGGTGGTTCTTTGCACAGAAGCCATTCATCTACCTGACTTTCTACATTCGATACAAAGTCAGCAATACATTCATCGTATTCTAGCGGTTTGCTTGGCCCTTTACTTGACGGCACAAAATTTTCCTTATTTACCTCACGTGACTCCGTTTCTGGCTTTCTTCTCGGTATATCTTCCGTGGCTCTTTTAATTATTTCGTTTATACGGGATTTTCGCATTTTGGTCTGCAATTAAACAAAGATATTAACTAAAGATCAGCTCTCTAATAGGACATAAAATAAGCCTTATTATCAAATTACAGCAAAACAAAAGGAAAACACATAACTAGGACGCGACATCACGCGATATAATTGTCATCCTTACTAATATTATAAATTCAAAACTGCGCGAGCGAAACTGTCGGTGAAAGCTAGTCTTAAAAAAGTATCTTGTCACGTCGCGACGCGTCGAAAGAATCCTATAAGCAACCCGTGAGTTCGGTATCGTGTCGGACACGACAAGATTTTATTTAATTACCAAATAGCTCAAATAATTTCTTCTCGATTAGACAGCGAGAACTGTGTCAAAATCGTATTTAAAGTCATATATATTTATAACGTCGTATTATGTCATATTCGTCAAAGAAACATACTAACTAACACGTCAAGTTAAATAAAAGCTTGTAATAAAAAAAATGAACAAACAGTTCAAATACAAACACTATGTACCTACCTACCGTTTTATCTAATGAAATTGCCATTGATTTTATTTTTTGATTGAGCAAGTTTGCTACAAATCAATAAAATACCTAAAACAATGAAATAGAAAATACGTAGATATCGTCTATTTATTTTTACTGATAACAGTGATATTTCAAAAAGTAACGGTAGATTAATGTTACAAAAAACACCTTCCATATAAATAATTTTAAACACTTCGTGCAGTGTCGTGCGATCCGACCTAATCGTGAACAAAGAGTACGTAGGTATAACTCATAGATAACTAATTATGTCTGGATGCATCTACCTTATTGAATTACAAGAAAAGATGTGCCGGTTAGCTAAAATTAGACAAAGTAGGTCGGCAATTATTAATAGTAATACTTACATAATTATTTTCCGTGCGGTTTCAACAAGGATCTTGCGTAGCCCGCACGCCGCTCGAGAGCACGTTACAAGTCAAGGTCACTCGCGCGAATGCGCCGCGCGGCGCATTGCCCACGCACGGGAGACAATCTTACAAACTCCCCGCTTACCCCCCGTTCCGAGCAAAAGGTTAGCTTAAAACCCAGTAAATCAACAGTTACTGTGGTCAAGCTTAGTATTTTCGAAATAAATATTGAAACTGCAGGCACCTTAAACCGAGTAATTGAGATACTGTGATTAATTTATGTATAACATGAATTAACTTTTACGAAAGTTTTACTCAAAACCACAGTATTTGAAGATGCCGATGTTATAACCAAGCAAAACATATTTCAAAAAATACATAAACACATATTTTACCACAGTAAACAGTAAATTGCTGTGTTCAAACCTAAACATTCTTACTTACTGTGTTTTTTATTAAAAATGTTTTGATTTTTAGCAATGTACTGTGTTTTTATCTACCGTATCTAAAATTTTCCCAAATAGCGCTCGGTCTCGTGGTTTTAAAGAACTAAAACAAGTCTAAACACAGTAACTGAAGTTACTGTGATTTCAATTACGAGGGCAGTATTGTAGCCCATAAAAAAAAATCATGCCTATAAATGCTAGAAGCTCTTCCTTCTTGAGATTCAATACCTTATCTTTTTGAGTAGCAAAAAGGTTGCTTTGGTATACAATATTTTCGAATAATCCATCTATCAACACTAGAAAGATATCGGTCGGTGTGTAACAGTTGGCAAAAAATTCTTCTACTACTTCGGTATTTCCAGAATATTGAGATAAACTATTTTCTACTTCCCGTTTTTTCCACCTACGATTTGGTTCCCGACCGTGTCTTGGACGGGCTAGTGTTTGCGGGGTTCTTGACGTGGATCCACTCGTTGAAGGTTGGACATAATGAGAATTGTCAGAGACGAGGCTAGGAACTGGAGATACCTGATCTATTGGAGATGGTGGTCGTGATGATTGTTCCATTTCATCTAAGGCCTGTTCGATAGCTTCCTCGAATATGTCATCGAAGTTTCTCGAGGCGCCTGGTGTGGGTAGTTGAACATTATGTTAATTTTCTTCATCCGAAGTATCAACCTCCGAAACGTCGTTGCAATCGGGCAAGTCTTCAAGCAATAATGCTTCTATCAGGGCTGTATTTTTTTAGATATTCATATCTGGACATCTACAATTAAAAACATATAATTTTATAAAATATCTAATGAAACAATAACTACGCACACCATACAAAACACATAGGTACCTAAAGTGACTATAAACATAACCTCAAAATGTTCTAATAGTGTAACTAAAGTTTGCTTTGTATTTATTTATCACGATCACAAGATAAAGTTTGTTTGTTTATTGTTCACAATATTACCAATTTATCTTTTAATAGTTCCATAATCTAATATTTAATTATTTAAAAGCACACTTATTTCAAACGCTGCACAGTGGAAAAACAAACGAATGATAATGCGACTGGCGAAGTGACGAGACGCGAGCGAAGTTGTTTACGCGCGAACTTCATGGCTAAGTTCCATGCATCGCCTTGAACACGTGTTTGGAAGAACAGTTGGCGTTGCAAACCCGTGCGCGATTGGAGGATACGTGCCTTGGATTGAACACGATTTTGTAAAGGCAGTTAGCGCGACAAACCCGTGCGTGTTTCAAGACAGTACTGCCTCCTAATAAACACGGAAATGGAAATACGCCGCCGGGCTGCCCGCGGCCCGCGCCCCCTGGCGCCTCCGCCGCCGCCGCTGCCGTGCGCTCGCGCCTGTACCGAGTGCACTGGCGCTTGCCCCACGTCTGCTGTCACGTCACTCTCGCGAGCCTCCACTGCGGCCGCATCGCGCTCCGCCGCCTCCAGTGATGATGCTAACTTCACCGCCTCTGCGTATGTCAACGAATCGTCCTCTGCGAACAACCTCTGTCGGATGACGTCACTTTTAATCCCGCAGACGAACTGGTCGCGGAGGTTTTCATTAAGATTCTCCTGGAACTTACAATTTCGAGCCAACTTCTTGAGCTCTGCGACGTAATTAGCAATATTTTCCCCGCTAATCTGTCTGCGTTGCCGAAACCGATATCGTTCAGCGAGGGCGGACGGTGTCGTTTCCAGATGATTACGTAACATGTCGACCGCTGCTACATACGTCAACTCCGACGGTTTCTTTGGGCTAGCGAGATTCACTAACAGTTCGTATGCTTCATTACCCATTACCGAAAGAAATTAATGTTGGTAATTTTAGTTCCACACTGATTTTATTTACTAGGAAATACATTTCTAATCGATCCACGTAGGAAGACCACGACCCGTTCGCGACATCATATTCGGTCACTTTTCCCACCGACATTGTTTCGTTCTTGTATTTCTCGTTCTTGCTTTATAACTATTGTCCTCTGTTCCACACGCGAAATCTCCAGCCTCGTCAGCCAATGTAATATTCGGAGACAAATCAAACGCAAACGTCCAGTGGTTAGCAGCGTATATTTAACTGACTGACACAACATTACCCTCAACATATTATAATAAAAAGATACACAGATACCTACATTACAGTAAATCGTTTCTAGTTAATACCCGCATCCCAGAAGAGCCTGGAAACAAAATAAACTAATTTTCATAAAAAAAAACAACACGTGGTTTTTTGAGTCTATGCAAAAAAAAATTGCCAAAAATGGAGGGGTGCGTTAGGGTGGCTGTTTTACGTATTTTAGAATACTATAGAGTCTATTCTAAAACAAACCATATACATTTTTACTTAGAAATGTTCAGAAATACTTTAAAACGCTTAAAGATTTTTTTAAATGTGTATTTTATAGGACTTTTTAAGAATTAGTTACTAATGGAGCTAAAAGTACGAAAACTCCCTCTTTTCATAACAAAACTAAATAAAATAATAAGTACATACCTGTTTGTGTAAGATCCATAGTAGAAATTCAAAAGAAATTGACTTTATCACCATAAATTTTATATTTGAAAACAATGAAATTTGAGCGTATCGAATAATTACACGACCACGGCAAGCGAACGGTAATTTCCGACTGAGCGCATGGAGCGGGGGAAAGGCTCTAGCGCGTTGGGTTAACGCTATTGGTAAGATGAGATACCATTGTAACAACGACGATATAACCACTTGACGGCGCATACAGTGCCCCGACGCACGAAAACTATTAGTATTTTGTCGCCTATGTAAAGGCTTCGGTACTAGTAACCATTTTAGTTGTGTCCAGTTATTAGACCTGTATGCACGCTAAATAAATACAAATTGTTTTATCTTTTTATTGCAATTATAACGCATCAAAATGCCCTCATGCGCGGTAAAGGGGTATGGGAAACATGCTAAGACATCTAGTTACAAAAAGGATGGCATAACTTTTCATCGGTAAGTAAACAGTAGGAAAATTATTTTAAATTTTATCAGATTATGAGACACCGCAGGGATCTAGTTAAAATGCTGGATGGGGTAAACGAGCACACTTTTGAGACCCGCGTTGATGTCTTTTGGAAAAGTCTCGCTCTTTCACTAGACAATTCTAATGCTTCTATCCCTTTCTCTCCCTTTGTATTTTTATCGTAAATATCTGTGCTGTTACTTTTAATAGCTGAAGTCGATATCGATGTAAATAAAATTAAACTTAATAAAAAATGTATTAAAAAATATCTATCTACTTTTAACCGACTTAAAAAAGGAGGGGGTTCTCAGTTCGTCGAATTTTTTCTTATGTATTATGTTCCCGGATTACTCGTAGACGGCTTGACCGATTTGGAAAAATACTATTTGTTTCTCTATGTCCCCGACATACATATTTATTTTTGTAATTGATTGATTTTGAATAAATCATATTTATATGATTTTAATTGAGTATTTTTAATAATGTTAAAATCCATTTTATCGATATCGACAATTTTCCCTTAATCGAGTTGATCAACCCTAACGATAGCCATACCTACGCAACTTACTTTGAACTGACCAATTGCAGCCGCGCGTTCTTCCTCGTCCCCCGGCCCGCGGTAGTGAGTCGTGTGCTTAGAAGAAATCGGCCTATACGCTCTCTAGTGGTTATATTCTCTTTGCATTGTAAGGTCAATGGAGGCTATTGTAACTAAAAAAAAATATGTTGAAACTTGAACCTTCACCAAAAATGAACATTGACTCTATGGGGTAATCTATTAAATCTATATAATTAAGCATATATCTGAGATTACTTTCGATATAATATAATGTCAAAAAGCCATAGGATTTAGTTAAAATCTTATTAAAAGATCCATGCAGTTAGGAAAAGTTACATTAGCCTCATGTTGGGGCAAATGCGACTATTTAAACTAACTCATTGGTTTTTGTAGCTTATATGCTCATAATCGAAGCACATGTCACCCAGTGTGAAATTTACGCAGGTATGTTCTCCGAGTTGAACCAGTACAGTCCCGATCAAACTAAAAGTCAGTTTCGTAATGTTTGGGGCTAATGTGACTATTTTCTATAGAGTTAGTGTTGTGTTGACGTAAAAAATATCGATAAATTGTAAAATGTGTAGGCAATCGATACTGATAAGTACATCTATATATATAAAAATCAATGCCACTATTCGTTGTTATTTTATAACAAAGAGTGAGCCCGTCACCTATCCAAACCAAATTTTTAGGCTTTATTCGGACTAATCAGCAGATGGTTTATGTGAAGTTTGGTAGGATAAAGTAGGGTAGGGTACGGTAGAGTAGTGTAGAGTAGGATAGGGTAGAGTAGGGTAGATTAGGGTATAGTAGGGTATTGTAGGGTGTAGTAGGGAAGAGCGGGAGCGAAGCCGCGCGGGCAAAAGCTAATAAGTAATATAAAACCATGCTTCGTTTCTATTTTTTATTTGTAATCATGACATCAAAAATTATAAGTTTTAGATACTTCTCAAAACATAATACAAAAATTTCTAAGAACAACAAAAAATAATCTAAAATTATATAAAATCTTTAAGGTAACATTTTTTCTAAACTGCAATATTAAGTTTGTCTTTTAGAGCTATACTTGAGAGATCCTGAAATAAGTAGAGTAATTAATTCTAAAGACAAATACAAAAATAATAGGAACCTATACTTTGGTTTAACTTCACTTTGTATTTAAACAATGTAAAATTTAATTTTAAACCGTGAAAGCCTAAAACAGTGTTACAACAATATTATTAAAATTAACTTCACTTTATACTAAATCAAAGGCACATATTATCACATTTTCTTATGAGATCTTAAAAAACTACTTATCTTAATTCTAAATACAGATAGATACACAACAAAAATTACACTTCATACACGTCAATATTATTAAGAAACTTAAATAATTCTCCATCTAAGCGCTCTGGTTGTGGAAGATAAGTAACAATATCTTTCAAATCAATAATTGAGATATCATCTTTGATTATACGAAAGGTGTTTTTTCGTTTGTATGATTTCAGCCCTGTAACTACAATTTTATCATCTAAAATGTCATGTACACGGCATACGTATTTGTAAGTTTTTTTTGCCCCGCACAGAACTAAATTTTGCCAAAATAAAAGTTCCTTCTTCTGGGAATTTTGGGACTTGAGCTTCTTCCGAAAATGATGCCAATTTTGAAGCCGATGCCATTTCTGTCGAAGTAGTCGCTATTTCAGAAAATTGCTCATAAGTTTGATCAGTAAAGTCTAAATTATCGGTAACTTCGCCGGTTAGTACGCTTTCCCAAAAAGATTTTTCGTCTTCATCTGATTTATCATCTAATTGATATGATTTTCTATTCTCTCAATGACCTCCTTATAAGTTAGTATCTCCGCTCCTCTCGTCACGCGTTTCTTTTTTATTTTTTGGAATATCATTGCGAGCTATTGAATTTAACAGAAGTTCTTCAAATGATACGTTAAAGTTCTCTTCATTTATCTGGTTAGTGGTATTTGCTGCCTGAATTAACTCGTTTCCAAAAATCTGAATTTTATTTGAGTAAGTAGTTTTTCTGTTACAATTTGGAAGCGGTAGTTTAAATTTAAGAGGGTCTACAGTTTTTGGAAATGTGATTACTTTTTGTTTTTCTTGTTCATAAATTGTTTTGTTTTTGTTACAGGATTCTGTTAACGCTGTCTCTTCCTGCATTTTCTCAATTTGTTTATAGGTTATTGTTTCTTTATTTGTTTCTTTTTTTACTGTTAGTATTTGATTTATTTCAATATTTTTAGTTTTTTTATTCTGGTTAAGATATTGTAATGAATTATCCTGTTGTTCACTATCGTAATTTACGTTTTCTTTATTTTGCAACTTGATTTTTGTTTGATTTGAAGCTTTACAATATTTGAGGTTTTTATGTTCCGGTTGAGAGTTTAACGTTTTAAGTACCAATGTAGCGAGAGTTGGAATATTGTGAAAAGGTTTGTTGACCAATTCTTGTGTACTGTGATCAGATGTTGATTTGATAATTTCATTAAAATCTTTGCCGTAGTTGCCCTGCTTAGATGCTTGAACATACTGCTCCCATTTAGACCAAGTTAAGGGATCAAACTTTTGTTTTGGTATCACTTGCCGATTTAAGGGATAGATACCGGTTTTTTTAAATCCATTGGTTAGAATAACAGGATTCAAAACATCCCATATATCAGTAATGATTCTTGCGAACTCACTTTTTGGCAACTTTGCTCCAATATGAAGCCTTTGCCATTTAACCAAGGCATCTTCCCACCGATCTTTCATAGGCTTCATTCCACTTACATCTAGCGGTTGAAGGATGTGCTAAGAATGTGGTGGTAATTTTAAAATGGTAACATTTTCCGAAATGGCGATTTCAATCACTTTCAAATCGACGTGTGTGGAGTGACCATCATAAATTAGTAGAACGGGTCGCTCATTTCCGATCGCAGGTAAAAATACGTTTGTAAAATATTTCTCGAAAATTGATGTTTCCATCCAGCCCTCTCGGCTGACGGCGGCGTATGCTGTTTTCACAGTATCATTTTTGTAACACGTTCCACAGTATTTTCCTTGAAAAATGATAAGTGGTGGGACTTTATCGCCGCGTGCATTAGTTGCCAATAAGACACTCGTGTTATCACGCCCAGGAGAACTAGTTGTCCTGGTAGAACTATACCCTCTTTGACCAAGGACTTTACTCTTTGAAGGATCATTACAAAAACTGGTTTCGTCTAGATTATAGATGCGCTCGGGTTTCTCGGACAGGCCCAATTCATTTATGGCATTTTCCAATAAATCGAAGTATTCATAAATGGTAAACGGGTTGCAGGCTTTTCTTCTAGCAATTTCGACTGATTGTGGTTTTTTTAATTAAAGATTATTTCTTTTGCAAAAGCGACGAAACCAATCATCTCCAGGAATATTATTCTTAAATGGAGTTATCCATCCGTTTCTTACGACGTATTCCGATACTAATGTTTTGACTTCTTTTTTAGTTAGAGGAAAGCCATACTTTTCTAAAGTATGCAAATACGAAGCTATTTTCTGTTCTACATCAATTGAAAATACAGTCTTCATTCCAGGGTTTACCTGTTTTTGACCACGTGTGCCATATAAATGTGAAATTAAAGTGGACCTCGGAATATTAAACGTCTTTGCTGCCTCATAACTATTTAACCTTTTGCTTTTAACCAACTGGAGTGCCTCTAGAAGCTTTGCTTTTGAATAGCTCCTTTCTTTTTTCTTAATATAATTTCGGACCATCTAAAACAAGTCAAATATCAAATTAGTTCAGAGTTTTTAAGTAGTATGGGTTGTTATAGTACCTACCTACGCACGAAGTCATGAAAAAGAAATGCATTAGGTCGGACCCCCTAAGTAACTACAGTATTTAATCATACAACAGTATTTCCATCTTGAAAGGAAAATAGATTTGAATCTTAGTTGAAATGGTAATAAAACAAATTATAACATTTATTTACGCAATTTATCCCAGGCCCCGAATGGATTTAGTTCGAGAATTTTTTAAAGTATGCTGTAAGTACCTATATCGATTTACAATTATCGATATTCGACATCACTGGCTTTATTTTATTTTATACAAACACGAAGGGGCTATTGTAACCAAAAAAACTAGTTGCAATAACCCCGCAAAGAGATAAGTACGAGGCTAATGTAACTACTACATTATCTTACGAAATATAACATATAATAATAAAAACGTAAGTATTTAGAGTACTTACCTTTACACTTTCTTCGTTTCTGCATAAAACCGCGTTTAAAATGCACGAAAAGTATTTTTTTTTGTTTAAAATTGATGACACGCTCGTCACCAAACACGTGTTCAAAATGGCGACTAACATAAAATCTCTTTAGGTCAAACAGTATTCATCCCTCTGACACCATCTGTTTATTATAGGTTAAACTATGACTTTTCTCCTGGCCCATAGATGGCATTGTATTTAAAAAACATGAGAATGGATGATATCGCTATTAGTTGCTTTAGCCCCATAGTTGCAATAGCCTCCATTGACCTTATTTCGAGGAATAATAAAAAACGGCGTCTAACTAAAACAAAAAAAATGGATTTCGCCCGACTTTTAGGGCCAAATACCTATCTGTGCAACGTTGAAATTGCTTACGTGACTTTTCACCTGCGACCAAATGTTTTCTATCGGATTGAAGTCCGGATGATATGGAGGGAGCCTTAACAATGTGTGACCGTGAGCTTCCATTATGGTGTCAAGCGAGTACTTTACATAGAGATGCTTATGGCGTTTAATTATATCGTACAATTCCGGTTTATATACGCTTCGATATTGAAAGGTATGTTTTTATCTTTTAAACAATCCTGCATAATCTTTTTTGAAGAGTTACTGTTCGGTGCCCTCTCTTCTAATGTGCT
Organism: Orthosia gracilis; assembly: GCA_947562075.1. Lineage (NCBI taxonomy): Eukaryota > Metazoa > Arthropoda > Insecta > Lepidoptera > Noctuidae > Orthosia > Orthosia gracilis. The sequence continues at coordinate 4,091,247 of OX387264.1, forward strand.
ATGGTATGACGCATTGTCAATGACAAACACAGAATTCGGTTGGAGGTTGGGAATTAATTTCTCTTGCAACCATTGCTCGTAATTTTCTCTGTTCATCTCACTGTGATAGTCTTCTGTGGTCTGAGCCGATTTGTACATGAGCAAAGCATTTGGTATGAATCCATCAGCACCACCAGCATGCACTATAATCAGCCTCAGTCCTTTCGAAATTGGTTTTTTATGGCTTTGCCTTGACCGTCAGACCAGGCTTTTTCCTTCGTGTGGGTCAAATGAACATAAGTCTCGTCGCCATACACAATATGTCTCCCTTCATGCAGATACTTTTTTATTTTTCTTAAAAATCGTATTCTTAATAGCCTTACTTCGTCTTTTTCCGCCAGCAACATACGGTTCGTTTGCGTTTTCCTAAACTTAAATCGTATCTCTCTTACGATTCGGCGCAGAGTTTCTCTGCCTCCTTCGAAGTCGATATCTCTTTTTAATTTCTCCATTAGCGCTCTCATTGTGACTACCTGTTTTTCGTCGTGGTGAAAGTCATAAATTTTCCGGCGTATTGCTTGGTATGCAAAATCGTCCAATTCCTTTAGATAAGTATTTTTCAATTTACCCTTTTTGGCGTTCTAAAAGAAGGACCCTCAGTGTTTTCACTCGTACGTTGATCCTTCTCTTTAAGAATTCTCGTTATTGTTCGTTTTGAAATTTGTGTAGCTTCGGCCGTTCGGTCAATAATTTTCAAAAATCGATCTTTTATAAATGTTGTGTTCTTAGACTCCTGAGCTTCTTTCTTCATAAACTCGTGCACATTGAAAATAATTTCCCGAGCTTGACTTTTAATTGGTTGCCCCCGTTAAAAGAACTCATTTTAAACCATAAAAAAGAGAACACTTTTGTTGCCACTAAGTGTACTTTTGCCTTCTGCGCGTGCACTCTATCAGAAGTATGGCGGCTGACTGACATGCCACGCGGCGCGCGCTCACATGGCGGCAGCTGCCGACCAATAGCGGTACAGGAAAAAGAAGCGCGGTGCGTGGAGTTGTGCCGATTGGTCAATAGCATTTCCAGCGCTTCGAAAATTTATATTCTGTGCAGGTACATCTGTAAGCCATATCAGTTGGGTACTACTGTACTGTGTTCTTACCACCTCCGGCACGGTAAAGTTCCGAGCGTATTGCTACCGACTTTTTTCGGTCAGTGGGTCGTCTTATAAGTATGAGGGCCTAAACGTCCGTTTCAGGCCTGCATACTTAACTTTTAATGTTTTAGCCGATCTGAATGAGCCTCCATAACGAGCATTGAATTAGCTTTGGATGTTTTCCCAAGCGGCTTCTTTCTTTTTCACGTGGAAGCATCGCTTTATTTATTTAATATTTTAAGCACATAAACGTACCGATGCGGACTTAATGCCTTAGGCATTTTCTACCAGTCAACCTTTGTCTGTTTTTTTGTCGCTTTGTTTCTTTTCAAGTACATTTTGATAGTTCTGCACAAGGGACACCTACCAAAATGTCCCTCTCATATAAAGAAAAGTTTGCACTTTCTCTTTTAAGTTTATCCATAATAGTTAAAAAATATTCGTAAATAAAGTAACAAATTAAAATATCCTGGGACTGCCGGTCACCCTACCGGAAGTAGAGCAGGTTACCGGATTTAAGGATTATCGAGTCCTCCCCCTCTCTTCGGACTTCAGATAATCCTATGATACTCCATCGTAACCCGCTCAATTCTTCCTCGAGTTCGATAATCTTCCCGTCGCTGGCGCCTGGAGACAGATGATCTGTCTATGTTTACAATGAGAAATATAATAATATCCTAAGCGTCAATGTTGACGCCTACTATTTTATATCTTAATACGCAGCAGTAACGTCGTATTTTAGTTACGGAATATGTTATGTTACTATATTGTACCCTTATAAACATATATTAAAAATGAAGAAGTTTGTCTGTTTATTTTAGACTAATTCACACTTATAGTACCTTTATTAAGACTGATTGGTTACCTGAGGAGTAAATTAAAAGTGAAGCCGTTGGATACAGCTAGTGTATTTAATTTGCTGACCAACCGTTTTCTCCATAACACTAGTGTAAAATCTGCATACACACATTGATATTTTTCATATTTATTTAAATGACCGTGAAACAATGAGCCACTACAAAATTTTCTTTCTGAGGTGCTACAAGTGATAAAAGTGTTTATAAGTGTGTGTGGTGCGTGTCCCGTATGCAGGTTTCAGGCAACTAGTCTTCTTAACAATACAAAGTGAGTATCAAGCTATTCAAATGTAATAACTTTTCAGAATAGTTTACCTTTTTCATCAGTTTCTATGAATAAATTTTATTTATTAATTTTCTGACAAATATTATGTGATGAATTTAATATTCGATTAATTAAATCTGTTTATCCAATTTGTAAGAACAACATAAACCGACTTCACAAAAAGGTGGAAAGTTCTTAATTCAACCCGTACCTATTTATAAATACAAGCGTTAAAATCACTTTTAGATTTCGGGTGTATTATTTTTCTGAATGATTCAACATGAGCTCAATACAAATATTTGCATAGGTATTCTGAAAACATTCCTGAATTAACAAGTTAGCTAGGCACCAGGTAACCTGATGTTAATAGCGACAGTGTATTCGAAGGTGTAACTTACCTTAACTGATACGAAAACTTAAAATAATTAAATACGATTTAAAATAATCAGTTTATTCTATTTTGTTTTCAGATCTTAATTGTTATTAAGAAAGAGTAATGTTTTTACAACTCCACTGTACAAGTCAAGTCAAAAAGTCTTCAAAATCTTCATCATCGTCATCTTACAAAATCTTCAATCAAATTAAACAAAATGTAAGTATCATTATAATATAAAAACACCTTTTAGCTTTAACCTTTGTAATTGTCACGAAAACGTTGTTTTATTATACTTTTTATATAACATCTAATATTATCAACATCTGCAAGTTTTGTAAAAAGTATTGAATTTTTTAATTTTTATTTTCTAATACAACAGAGCTATTAGCAGAGAGAGGTAGATAAGTGAAATGTATATATGTAATTATTTATTTATTTTTATTTTTCAGGTCTAAAGCTGATGAACTTTTTCCCACATCCTCTGAAGAAGAGATTGAAGAAATTCGCCCTCAAAAGAAAACGAAACGGAGTAGAGAAGAGTCTCGCCCATCTAGCAGCATGCCAATGCCATGCCATGCGAAAAACATTCGTCAACACGTCGAGCTGAGCCAGCAGTGAGCGCTGAACATATACGATCATCATTGAAAAAGCCGAAGATTCGTCCAGTTACAAGACCTACGGCTAGGGAACTTTTCGGTACGGACAGTGAAGATGAAGCACAGGAAGCGGCCTGTGCCTCTTCTTCCTCTTCTAAAAAAGTATCAACTTTAGTATCTTCTATCACGAGAAGATTAGCTAACGGTATTTCTCGACAAGGTCATCCTTCTAAAGAGGGATCACACTACATTGACTTAAAAGTCTATAAAGTTTCGGATATTGAAAATGTTTCTGCAATGAATAGATGGCGTCAGGCAGTGATCACTTTAAAAAATAAAACAGACGATAATACTGAAGCTTGGGGATATTTAGCAAAATTTATAACTTCAAGTAGGAAGGAATTTAAGGATATCCCACCGACATTTATTTCAAACTATTATTGAATAGGAACAAACAATATTTTTGTAATCAAGATGATCTTTTCAAAATATGAATTTAGTTAGTATTTGCTTTTCATATATAAGCCTATATCATATAAAAGCGTAGATCATAAGCATATAATCAAACTGTATCCATAGGTTAAGTAATCCAAAAGTTTAATAAATTAATATAACATTATTTTATCCTAATGATGTCTTGTTTTTTTTTTATTACAGCTACCGCTACCGGCGATAACGGATCTCATTTTCAAAGTCATGATACTATGATATGCCATGAATGCAAAGTAATTTTACGAAAACCTGATTATAGATACCATATTGTAAGAAGTAATTAATGTACATAAATCAAATTGTTTATTGAAAACTGAATTTGAGAATGTTGAAAACATTGCAACTGCATTTAAAGACAGGATCCTTACTTATCGATTAAATCCATATGAAGAGTGCTGTGAGACCCCTGAAACTTTCTTGCATGATAGTATGAAATATATCATAAAACTAATTACTATGACTCTAGAAAAAAGTACTTGCTTAAGAGTAAATTTTGAGTTATTTGCAAACTTTATATTACCACATTCAGACTCACAAAATCTAGTCTTTTAACACTAAAAATACAATTATTCTTAAAGATACTGATATAAAAGAAAAGTATATGGAGGCAGTGAATACAATGAATCAAAAAATGAGCGAGTTCCAATTTTGTGAGTCAGGCTGGTCTTTTCTCTCAATAAGTCATTTAGAAATAAATCTTAATAAATACTGTCCTATGAGAGGTGGCTCCTATATTGATTTACCACCCATTGTGAAAAATACTAAAAGCTGTATTAATATACAGAATAATGATAACTGTATAATGATTCAGGATCGAATGCCTTTATTACCATAAAAACCTTAGTGTTGCCACTTTACAAAGCTAAACATAGACTAAATAATCACACATCTTCCCTTTTTACAAAGAGTTATTTCACATCACTAAAGTCACAACACTATTGACTTAGCTCGGATGACATTAACAAATTATTGACAATTTCCAAGATCGGACATAAACATAACCTTGAAATCTCGATTATAAACAAGTTCACAATGAGCAAGTTGCACGATAAACAATGCTTTTACAGGATTACTACAGGAAACTAATTAAAATTATATAAAATGTGTCATTTTGCTACGTTCTACGAGTACAACGGAATTGACGACATTTTGGAGATTACACAAGACAAAGTTTACATTGAAATTATCATCAAATGAAGAGTTCTGAAGCTTTGTTCATTGAAGTGCATTAGACAATTATGTTTGCAATAAGTTTTTAGTTAATTAATATGCTTGTGAACAAAGTGTAACTATTAAAAGTTTTCAATCAAACAGAGTTACTTATTTTTCAACATATATCTAGGTTATCCTTATCAAAGCAGGTATAGCTATTAAATTGTTCATAACTAGATGAGTTAACATTAATCTAATCATTACACGGACATAGTAATTCAATTTACAAGTGCTTATTTACTAAACCTTATTAAACTTAAGAAATTTAAACACATTTACAGTAGGTACACAACACAATCACTGCAATGTTTTTCTAAAAGAAAAAAAAGTCAATCAGGTGCAATCTTTGCATGAACATTTAAGTTTTGGTTTCACCTGTCTTCCTGATCTGGTAGTTATAGTTTCTCTATTCTTTTCTAGACAGGATTCAAGGCTCGTAGTGATAGATGAGTCAGGAGTAGCATATGGGGTTGATGAGGCTGTCTCCTCAGTGGATGTGTTAGAAAGGTATGTTGGAGTGCTCACCGCTATTTCCTCTGGTGTACTCGGTCTCACCTCTGGTGGTAATATTAGAGCCAATGGATCTGGTTCTTTTGATTCTGGGTGTGGAACAAGCTCTGGTGTCAGTGTTTGTTCTCGGCTCAGTGGAGATTGTATTGGTAGGTAAATCTCTTCTTGCTGATATTGACCATCTGAAACAATTTGTATGAGTGGTTCTGGATTTGGTAAGGGTAGAGGGTCAGGAGCAGAAGGTGTTGTGGTAGTGGGAACAGGTGAGTTCTGTGTCTTGACGTTAGCAGTTTGGTCTGGTAGCTCAATGACTGCTCTTCTGTTCTTTCTCATTTCTCTTCCTTTTTCTGTCAATATAGAATAGCTCCGGGGCTCTTCTCTCTTTCCAGTTACTGTGCCATATAACTGTTCATCAGGTAGGAATACTCTTTTTCCAATCTCTAGTTCAGGTAACTCTTTGGCTTTATGTCTCTTGTCATATATTTCTTTTGCTTTTTCTCGTCTCTTTATTAGTTTTTCTCTAAGCAATTCTAGGTCTTGCAGTTTAGGTTTTAGTGCTGCGGATGTCGTTGGAATAGTTGTGTTTAGGAGTCTTGACATGGCTATTTCAGCTGGTGCCGGTCCTAATTGGTTAGGGGTTGTTCTGTAATGCAATAAGCCAAGTAGTGGATCTTCAGAGTTCCTCTCGAAAATGTTCTTGATTATTTTTACTCCTATTTCAGCGGCTCCATTGCTTTGTGGAAAGTGGGGACTTGAAGTAGTGTGTGTGAAGTCCCATTTCCTTGAGAATTCTTCGAATTGCTTTGATGAGAATTGTGGGCCATTGTCAGTTTTCAGTATTCTAGGGATACCATGTCGAGCCATTATGCATTTTAAGTGTTTTATGATAGCTGATGATGTGGTAGATGTCAGTGAGATTACTTCAGGGTAGTTGGATAGGACATCTCTCACCACAAGGTATTCTTTTCCTTTATATGTGCATAAATCAGCGGCTATGATCTCAAATGGGTTTTTTGGTATATCACTACTGATCAATGGTTCAGGTCTCTGTACTGCTAGTTTGGTGCAGACTTCACATTTCTCTGTCCATCGGACAATTTCATCATCCAGTGTAGGCCACCATACTGCCTGTTTAGCTCGCAGTTGTCCTTTTAGGCTGGTTACATGTCCGGTGTGGAGTTTTGAGATTATCTCTTGTCTTATAGCTGTGGGTATATATAGTCTTAGTCCACAGGCTATTATATCATTAAGTAATATTAAGTTTTGACTTTCTTTTAAGAAGGGTTTCAGTTCTTCTTCACAATTCTTGAAACTAGGCCAACCATTCATTATGTAGTTGTATAGTTTTTTGCATATAGGGTCATCTTTTTGGGCATCCTTTATTTTTGTCAGGCGTTCATCAGAGAAGGGCATTTCTTTGGTTATGGTCAGAAATGTTGTCTCGTCGAGTTTGTCTTCTTTATCAAGGATGTCTTTGTCTTCTTCTTGTGTCGGAAGTGGTGCTCTAGATAACATGTCTGCTGTGTACATATATTTTCCAGGAATATGTTCTATTTTGTAGTTGAATGGTGTCATTCTCATTCTGAACCTCTGGAGTCTTGTTGGTAGATCTGCAATTGGTTTTGTTCCCAGTATGGATATGAGGGGTTTGTGATCTGTGCGTATGGTGAACTCTGGAAGTCCTTGGAGATATAATTTGAACTGTTCACATGCCATAATTGTTGCACATGCTTCTTTCTCGATCATTGCATATCTTTGTTGGGTTGGTGTGAATGCTGCTGACCAAAAGTGAACTGGTTTCCAAATGTCCCCATGCTTTTGTTCTATCATACTTCCCATTCCATATTGAGAAGCATCTGCTGATACTCTGGTTACCAAGTTAGGGTCATAGTGTGCTAACTGGGGTGCTGAAGTTAGCAGCTTTTTGATTAGTTGAAACGCTTTGGTGTGTTCCTTGTTCCACTCTCTTGGGGAATCTTTTTTCAGAAGATCACGGAGAGGTTTTGTCACCTCTGTTATGTTTTGTAGGAATCTAAGGTGTTGGTTGATAGCTCCCATGAAGCTTCTTAGTGCTGTTAGATCCTTAGGTATAGGTAGATCAATTATAGCCTTTATTTTGTCTTGAAGTGGTTGTACACCATTGCCATTTACTTTGTATCCAAGAAATGTGCACTCATTTGTTCTGAAAGTACATTTGTTATGGTTCAATGTGACTCCTCCACTATGCAAAGCTTTTAGTACCTCCCTTAAATTAGCATCATGTTCTTCTATGGTTTTTCCATGGACCAAGGTATCGTCTACATGATTTACACAACCCTTAATGCCGGATAGTAGTATTGACATTTTTCTTTGAAAGACTTCGCTTGATGAATTCATTCCCATTGGCATTCTGTTGAATCTGAATCTTCCGAATGGAGTGATGAATGTTGTCAAATCTTTACTGTTTTCAGAAAGTTTCACTTGGAAGTAGCTTTTCACGGCATCAATTTTAGAAAAAACTTTTGAACCTGCGATTTGGGCTAAACATTCTTCCACAGTTGGTAATGGGTGATGTTCTCTCATTACTGATTTGTTAAGCTCTGTGTAATCTACGGTTATTCTGACTTTGTCCGTATCATTTTTATCTGGCACTGGTACCATCGGGGCACACCACTCGGTGGCATGGGAAACTGCTTCAATCACTCCCATGTCACACAGGGTTTCTAGGGTGTTTTTTACCTTGCTTCGAATTGGAATTGAGATGTGTCGAGGCGTCGAGACGGCGTATGGTGTGGCATCTTTCTTAAGCTTTATCTGGTAGCTGCCTTCCATGGTTCCTAGGCCTTCAAACATTTCTTTATATTCTTCTTCGGGTAAAATTTTTCTGTGTGTTTGCACTTGCATGATTTGTGCTTCATCATTCCATTTAATGATACCAAAAGCATCACATTCAGCTAGTCCGAGTAATGGTGTGTGTTGTCCCTCCAGTATGTACAAATCTGTGATTTTTGTATTACCTTGCCATATTAGCTTAACATTTTTGCAAATGCCTCGTCCAGGCAGTTTGATTCCACAGGGTCCTAAGAGTTTTTCATCGACTTCTACTGGCTTAGGTAGTCTAAGTTTCTTTTGCAGATCAGGGCTTATTACAGTTTGAGATGCCCCAGTGTCGATTTTGAATTTAATTTTCTGCCCATTCACAGCTATGGTGGTGAATTTGGATTTTGATCGAGATATTTTTGGTGTGTTGATGGAGTCTATTATGTTTTTCAATGCTCCCAAAAAATATTTCTTCTTCGATCTCGTTCACACTTTTCTGTTTATTTTTTTCTTCTTTGTTACGGCATACGGCTTGCCAGTGACCCTTTTTACCACATATGTATGTTGCAGTTTGATTTAGCTGCTTCGCACTCACTGAATTTGTGTATTGGGGTACGACCGCATTTTCTACAGCTTCCTGAGTTAAATGCTGCTTTCTTAAAAGGCTTTTTTGCTTTAACTAGGTGAATTTCGGGTGCCGGTGCCTGTAATGGTGGGTTTAGAGACGATATGTTCGCGTCCACAATTTCCGCGTGCCTAACCCTGTTCATGACCGTTTCTAGTTTAGGCTCATCTTCTAGATTCTGGATGGCTTTTGATAGTTCTGCATTTTTCATGCCAGCTACGATGCGGTCTCTAATTAGTTCGTCTTCTAGTGCCCCGAATTCGCACTTTTTTGCAAGATTATGCAGGTCTGTGATGAAGTCATCCACGCTTTCATCTTCTTTTTGTATGCGTTGGTTGAAGCGGGCTCTGGAGTACATTTTTGTTTTGCGGGCGGTGTAGTAGGCGTTGAATTTTTCTTTGACTACTTCGTAGGATTTCATTTCCTCCGTGTTCAGTTTCAATGATGTTAAAATATTGTTAGCCTGGCCTCCCATTAGGTATAAAAATGAGTTCACTTGAGTTTCGCTTGGTAAGAGCTTTAATCGTGTGGTTTCTCGATATTGTTCAAACCTTGTTATCCAATTTTGCCAGTCGGCGGCTTTGAAGCTGAATTGTTGTGGCGGCGGCGTCGCCATGCCGGGTAAGATGTTTGCGTTGGCGGTTCCAATGGCGTCGCTTGGGCTTGATGTTCCATGCTGGCTTTGGATAAGGATACGTCCCGCAGCTCTTGAATTAAAGTCATCTGCGCGTCTAACTGCCTTCTGAGTTCTTCCATTTTGAATTTTCTTGGATAATTACTATATTATTTGAAATTTCTAGGAATATAACATTTTCTCGCTGTCACCATGTATAATGATTCAGGAATTCAGGATCGAATGCCTTTATTACCATAAAAACCTTAGTGTTGCCACTTTACAAAGCTAAACATAGACTAAATAATCACACAATAACCACTGCTTGTTATGGTCTATAGTAGCAGCTTTACACCCACGCGAACGTAACGCGTGCAGAGTAAACTCTTATCCACACTACAGTAATGTACTGAACGTTCAGGATATGACTTTTCCCCCTACAATAAGCGATGTAAAGGTCTTAGAAAATAAAATCCAGACTTGAGTGTAAACATTTTGATTAGATAACAAATTTTATGTAACTGGGCCTCTATATAAATCAGATTCAAGGAAAACAAATCATGTGAACCTACTTTACATTGAAAAAAATGGTAAGTTTCATTATTGTCTGATTAAAGACCTTCTCAAATTAGTACGCAGGCAAATATCAGAACATAAAGGTAAAATGTATTTATGTGAAAATTGTCTACAATTTTTTTTAAGTGTGTCGTAAGTATACTGCGCATTCTTGTTCAAAAATATTATCGGTGTTGCCTCCAAACAGTGTATTGAAATTTGAACACTACGAGAGACAGCAGAAAATCAACTTTGTGATTTATGCAAATTTTGAAAGCATTTTGACACATTGTGCGTTGTGTTTAGCCTTGGGCATTGTCGTTCACTTAATGGAACTAGTTCATCAAATCTCGTTCCGTGAAGTGTTTCGCTAACTCGTTCGACAGTTCATTTTGGTTTTTCCTCCTGTGGCAACACTACAGCTAACAGCTGATTTGAATTTATCCTAATAATTTTAATTTTAAATATTAGATTTCTTTTATAATAAGGCCTATTTCCAATTTAATAACAAATTTAAATGGTATTTAGTGTTTTGTGTTAAATTTAGGCACTAAATTGAAGTGAAAAAATTTAATATAATTGTGTTTCGTTGACAGTTACCGGCTCAAGCGAATGTTCTTTTTCGTCTCGGTATCAGGTACAATACTATATATTTTACGTGATATTGGATTGTTTGCGTTCAAATTTTTTGTCTACAACTCATTGGATCACTTTTATTACGGTTACAAGTTGATGTCAGTGACCTATAAAACGTAAGCATAACCTTAATTAGCTTGGTGACAGAACTTCTTTCTTTATGATCTAAATTTCATTTTCCGTTCAACTAATCAACTGTTACTCAATCCTATACTCTATTCCAACCTCTTTTCTCTTTCTTTAATCATGATTATGACTCGTAACGCGCGGGCTCGCCTAGAAGAGACTAAACTCAGTCAGGCTTTGAGCGAATTAAAGGCGTCTCAGGAGCTCTGTGACCAACTGATTAGGGAAAAAGATGAAAATGAAATAGAGTTCCTTGGTGTCCTTGACAGGAATAGCAAATTAAAAACAGAAATGGCTCAGTTATATATTCAACACACTGATGCTATAGCAGACCGCAACAGGCTCCAAGTTATTGTGGACGGGTTCAGCCAGTGTAGCAATGAGTATGAACAAGCTCTTAGTCACAAATGCACATTACAACAGCAGCTACAGGAGGCTCAAAGTCAGATTGAACAACTTGAAACCACAAATCTTAACATCACTGCCTCGTTGAATCAAAGTCTATTCAGTGAATTGGTGCCTGTTGCCCCATCAATGGTTACAGCAATTAATCCTTCTTACACAATAGATTTAACAAATCATGACGATTCAAAATCAATTAAATCATTGAGGGTAGTTACTAGTAAAAATAAAATAAAAAAATACATAAAAATTAACAAATACATAGTCAAAACTAAGAAAATGGTCAAAAAACAAAGGTACTTCATCAAAAATGTAAAACTCAATAGAGAAAGGTTGCATTTACTTAAACAATTAGATATGTATTCATTTAACTTAGAAAAAAGTACTAGGAAATACCAAACTGACACAGAAGACTTGCAGTATGAACTTGACCAACTTCAGGAGAAACTTACTTCTATGACCATCAAATATACAGCCTCTGAAAACCAAATGAGGGAATATGTATTGGCAATGAATGAGCTGGTAAGCTCACAAACCAACAAATGTGATCATTGTCAACCACCATCTGTTGTACCCACACCGGACCATTCATTGACAATATGTGATGTCACCATACCGCTGTCTAGTGCCAGTTTGCCATTAGAAATTACTAACTGTTTGCCTAAAAAGAGTGTAAATACAGAAATAGTATTATTTTGTGATGAAATTGGAAAGGATCTAGGCCACTTGTTGACGAATAAATATCCAGGACACTCAATAATGAACTATTGTATGCCTGGTTGTTCTTTATTTGACATAATGAAAAAAGTTATAAAATGCAATTTTAGCCAGGAAACTACATTGTTAATATTTATTGGTAATAGGGGTAACGTGAACAAAGGAGAATTACTCCAACATTTTAGATCATTGTGCGACCTTAGTTTAAAAAAAATTGTGATGTTCACATTCCCTTACAGCCAAAGTTTGCCACAGGAAGAAAACAATCTTAGATATGAATTGAATAGGACATTACATAATTTAACATATAGTAATAATTTATTCCATTTAATTGACACTAACAATTATGTTGGTAACCACTTTTGTTTAACAAAAGATAGATTTTTTATGGATAGATACTTTCTTTCAAAGTATTGTAAACGACAGATAGCTGTGTCGCTATCATATTATTTTTCTATTACAGCCAAGAATTTGGCTAAACAACTTGCTTCTATTGAGCAATGCCAAGACATGTTATTTAATTCAGCCAATAATTTGGTCTCAGAAATTGATATTGATAACAATTTAAATTAGAAATTAAGACAATAGAGACAACCTCTTGCAAAAGTTTGCAGAATGAAAATTGCAAAATAAAATCACATACAAGTTTGAAAACAGTAAATAGTATTAACCTGGCGCATCAAAATATTCAAGGATTTATGAACAAAGATTTAGAAATAGAATTCTTTATGAATTTTAACAGTATTGATATTCTTTGTATTACAGAACATTGGCTTAAAAGCCACCAGTTATTGTTCAATTTTAATAATCACCAGGTTGGTAGTTCATTCAGCAGAGTTAATGCTATACATGGTGGCTCATTGATTTTAGTAAGTAACCAGCTTAAATTTAAAGACCGTAAGGATATTGTGAGCCTATCTGTTGAGCGGACAGTCGAAATAGCTTGTATAGAATTGGAGCAGTTTGTTGTATTAAGTGTATACAGACCCCCTTCAGGATTGTATGACTGTTTTGAAAAGGTAATGGATGAAGTGTTACACAAGATTTGTAACTCGAATAAATCCGTTATCACTTGTGGGGATTTTAATGTCAATTTATTAGAAAACTCAGGTTATTGTAGTAAAATAATAAGTCTGTTTCAGTCCTACAATCTTGTAAACCTATTTTTGGAGCCCACAAGAATAACCCCTACTAGTGCCACATGTTTAGATAATATTTATACTAATGTTATGCCAGTCCACAAAGAAATTATAAATTTACTAGATTCTGATCATTGCGGGCAGAGGATTACTATACCAAACCAAAATAACAAAGTGGCTAAAAAGGATATCACTGTTAACCCCAAAACTGCAAGTCCCTTGGCAGCGTTTAAAGTTAAACTCATTAATAAATTACCAATTTTATCAATTCATGCCGATCCAAATCAACTATACAATGATTTTTTTAATATGTACTGTAAACAATTTAATTCTACCTTTATTCCCAAGACTATCTCGGTTAATGGTAATGCATCATTCAGTGATTGGGCTACCATTGGTATTCATAAAAGTAGGAAACGGCTTTATGAGTTGTACAATGAAAGGACTTTTGTTAACACTGCTGAATTTAATTTATATGTTAGAAATTATTCAAAATTATTTAAAAAAGTTTGTTGTTTGGCCAAGTCGCGTTATTTGAGTTCGAAGATTAAAAATAGTAGTCACGTTATTAAAACGACTTGGAATATTATTAATAGTGAAACGGGAAGATCTGGTAACCGAAATATTGACTACAGCCTGTCCATTAATGACAACATCATAAAATCAGATTCACAAGTCGCAGTGGCTTTTGAAAATTTCTTTTCAGATATTCCCATTTCAACTACTAAATCCCTAAACTCATCACCTTCTGTTGCTGAGTCTTTGCTAAAAGAAAATGTTAATGTTTGCGATTCGGAATTTCTTTTTGAACATATTACTTGTAGAGACATAATTAAAACCTTTCACACTTTAAATGTTAAAAAGACTGCAGATCTGTGGGGTCATTCTGTAGAAGTTGCTAAGTCTATTATTGATATTGTCGCACCTAGTTTAGCTATTATCTTTAATGATTGTATCGACTGTGGGGAGTTTCCTGACCTTATGAAAAATAGTAAAATAATACCATTGTTTAAATCAGGTAGTACATCAGACCCTTCAAATTATAGACCTATTTCAGTACTACCTACGTTTAGTAAAATATTTGAGAAATTAATTTTAGAGCAACTGCAAAGATTTTTTAATAAACATAAATTATTACATAGCAAACAGTTCGGTTTTACAAGGGGTCGTTCAACTACTGATGCCGGTGTTGAGCTTTTAGGACATATTTATAATGCATGGGAAGATAAGTGCGATGCCTTGGGAATCTTTTGTGATTTGTCCAAGGCATTTGATTGTGTTCTTCATGATACGCTAATCAGGAAACTCCGCCACTACGGAATCCGGAACAGCGCTCTGGATCTTTTCACTTCATACTTGAGTAATAGGATTCAGAGCGTTGACGTTAATGGAAAAAGATCTCCCGGATCTATAGTAATGATGGGCGTCCGGCAGGGCTCGATTCTTGGTCCTTTCTTGTTTCTTATTTACATTAATGACTTGCCTTACCTCATAAAGGATAACCATGATATAGTGTTGTTCGCGGATGATACTTCACTTTTGTTTTAACTCAAACGTCAGCAGCTGGTTACTGACGATGTACATAGCGCGATCTCAAAAGTAGTTCACTGGTTCAATGTTAATAATTTACTACTTAATGGAAAAAAAACCAAATGTATTAAGTTTACCCTACCTCACGTTAGGCAGGTGAAAACTGATGTGTTGGTAAAGGGCGAAGAATTGAATCCTGAAAATAGCACAGTATTCTTAGGCTTAACTTTGGATGCTAAGCTTCAGTGGGGCCCACATATAGATAAATTGTCGAAAAAACTAAGCTCCGCAGCATATGCTGTTAGGAAAATTCGTAATTTAACTGACATAGAGACAGCCCGTTTAGTATATTTTAGCTATTTTCATAGTGTAATGTCGTACGGTATTCTGTTGTGGTGAAATGCCGCCGACATCCAGACTATCTTTGTTTTGCAGAAAAGAGCTGTTCGATCGATTTATAAATTAAGCCCGAGACACTCTCTCAGAGAGAAATTTAAGGAGATTAATGTAATGACTGTGCCTTCTCAGTATATTTATGAAAATCTTTTATATGCCCATAAAAATATAAAATTGTTTAAAAAATACAGTGATATCCATAACATAAATACTAGAAACAAACACAAATTTGTAGTACCTGCAACAAGGCTCAAGAAAATAGGTGGCTCGTTTAGATGTCAATGTGTACACTTTTATAATAAGCTTCCAAGCCACGTACAAGATCTAAGTGTTAATAAATTTAAAACATTTATTAAACGTAAGTTGTGCCAGAAAGCGTTTTATACAATAAAAGATTACGTTGAGGACAAACAGGCTTGGGATTGAGCTGCTCCAATTAATTTGTTTTTTTTTTTATATATTTTTCAACGTGAATTTTGTTTTTTTTTTTGTTTTCTTGCAATGACAAGAATATTTACTTTTTAAAGTATTATATTTTTTTTAGTTTATTTTAATTGTTGTGAATGTGAAGACAATGTGGATTCAATTTTTGTTTGTTTTTAATTTTAATTTATCCAAATTAGTTTTAATCATGGTCTGGCAGTTTGAGTAGTTTATGCGGCCTACCCGAATGTCCTTTCTTTGGTATTGTTCGTCGAATCGTTGAGCTCCTTAATTTCTGAGTTGAGCTGCACGGTTATTGACAAATGCATGCACTGACTGGACAGGTCCACTCAATCTGGCTGGTTCTTTCCTAAAAAGACCATTTCAGACTTCAGTCTACATGGTCTTCACATGATCTAACAAAGATTTTGTCTGGACCTTAAAAGAGACTGTGACCTCTGAGTTTGTTTCGGCCTTTCTTCTCAGAGTAGTCAGATAGGAAACGCCGACTTCATCTAGTTTTAAAAATATGATCGACATGTAAAAGTGTTTGTACAAACCTACTTACAGAAATAAAATCATTTATCATCATTTATCATTTCGCTCCTTGACTTGGTAGGTTGTATAGTACAGTACTACTGATTCAGAGAGCGAAATGAACTGTGGCATAGACATGTTTTCGACAGAGTCCGGATTTGGAACTTGTTTAGCTATTCGTTCATAAACTGTGAACTATAACAATAATATACGTCACCTATGAAATTCAGTTATCAAATAGATTCGATTTCCCTTCATACTTTTTTCAGGCTTAGGACTGACACTTAAAGTGACTAATATGAATTAATGTTAAACCTACTTTTCACTTTAAAAGGCGTATTTAAAAATCGACTCTATTTACAATATTTTTTTTTTTGGATTTTGATTTTTTTTGTCTTCTCTAATCACATGTTTAATATGAATTAATATTAAACCTACTTTTAATTTTAAAAAGCGTATTTAAAAATCAACTCTAATTACTTTTTTTTTTTGTTTTCAGGCTTCTTTTTTTTATGTCTTCTCTAATCACATGTTTCCATGCAAACACAGCAATTGTGATACATTTTCAGGCTTCAACAATGAACGACGTGCTCTTAAAATTTCGCCAGCCTTTGAAAAGATTCTTTCGCATGGCACGAAGGTAGGGTATACATAGTCTTTTTAACATATGTTGGTACAAATTCGGATAGACATTTCTGCGGTCGTACCACCATTTCAATGGATTTGATTTCCGAGGTATTAAATCTTCTTTCAAATATCGGTCCACTTCAATACTGGCTTGAGCTGTAGAGTTTTGTGGTACCGTTTTCTTAATTTCTTTATCGATTTCGGACCAAAGATCATCATTTACTTCGGTGATATTAACGGGGTGACAGGATTGGGAATCATTATCATCACTAGCATCAGTGACGCTGGCGATAGCAGTTGTTCTTCTTCTAATTTCACTCACCGCGTTTTCATATTTAGTAATAGAGTTGAATCCGATCTTTTTGAACCTGGGATCAAGAACCGTGGCTTCATAGTGTAAAACTGAAGACTCGATGTCACCAAATCTCTTATAAATTTCAACATGAAGTTTTTTTATTAGTTGTTGTACTGGTTCCAAATATGTTGAAATTACTGGAGGTGCCTGATGTTTTGTAATGTGGTATAACATAATTTTGCAGTAAACAATTACCTTAGATAAAGTAACTTCTGCTTTCTCAGCAGAAATTTCTGTTGTTATGTCATTGAATGGTTTTAAAATTGGCAGTATTTGTTCAATAGTTACAAATTCTTCAGAATTTATTAATAAGTCACTCCTTAGCGAAAATGTCGCTGAGACAACGGCTTCCTTAATTTTTATTAAACGGTCCAACATTTGGAACGTGGAATTCCAGCGAGTTTCAACATCCTGTTTTTTTTTCATTAATTCTGGAATGTTTAACTGTTTTTGGACTTCAATCAATTTATATTTAGCTATAGTGCTCCTTTTGTAAAATTCAATTTTTTTTTTAACTTTTTCAATTATAGGTAAGATCTCTCCTAAACCTTTCCTAACAACTAGATTGATTTGGTGTGCGAAACATCCAACATGCCTCCATCCACCTAAACGTATTGCGGCAGTTATGTTTGCCGCATTATCCGACACCACTGAACTTACTTTATAATCTATGTCCCAGCGCCGAAAACAATCTTTCAAAAATTCAGATAAGTTTTCACTAGTGTGTCTGTCTCCATATTGTACACACTCGAACAGATATGAAGACAGCTCCATATCTTCATTTAAATAGTGGGCTGTCACTGCAATGTAACTATCTTTTGTGTAGTCTGATGTCCAACCATCAGTTGTTACAGAAACTGCTTTGGCAGAGGCAAGCTTGCTCTTCATCAACTCTACGGTCTCATTATAAATTTTTGGAATCAAACTTTTTGAGAGCGTTTTCCTAGCAGGTAAACTGTAGCCTGGAGTTTGAGACACCATTTGTAATAATATTTTAAACTCTGGTTCGTCAACGACACGTAGAGAATGTTGGCCTTTTGATATCCACTTCACCAATTGCTTATCTATAACCTGCGATCTTTGTACGGAAATAGGTCTTTTTCTGATGATAAAATCAGTAATATTTTGTTGCGATGGTTGTTGCGATGTTTGTTGCGATATTTGTTGTTGGTCAGCAGAAGTTGATGGGTCAGTATTAGATCTTAAAGTATTTATTTCAACTTGCCGTTCCAAAACGATAGGTAATGTAGGATGTTTCCTGGTCATATGGCGCGACAAATTACTTGTATTTCCAGACGTAATACTTAATTTTGCACTGCAATAATCACATGTTGCTTTTTTTGGTTCTATTTCCTTAAAATGTCCCCAAATATCACTACGTTTACGTTTAGAAGACATTTTATATTTAAAAAACAAAAAGTAGGCACAAGAGGAAGATATCACTCACTCAACACAATTCGACTCTCTAACCAATTTAAAAAATACGACCTCATACCGTAAACAAAGTTGCATAAAATATAATGTCAATCTAAAATAAACTTATTGCTTTATGAAATAGAGACCAAAATAGTTAACGTGTCTAGAATATCGAATACTAAGAAAGCTAAACAATAATTGTCAGTGTGTGTAAATGCGATAACGAATCAGATCTTTCTAAGTGCATGTGGTGAGTTGAGTTGGTGACGTATACAACAAAGGGCTCTCGTTCCTACCTACACACACTGACGCGGCTTAGACTAGAGACGCGGGATTATAATGAGCCGGTGAACTGTGGAACGATAATTCCGCACAGTACTGAACGAGTTCAGTTCGTTCACTGTGTTTGAGTAGTTCATCGAACGAATCGCTCCGGAGTTACTCAAGTCTAGTTGTGTTGTATTTTGATTTTGAAAAGTTTACCTGCGCTTCTCTGCGAAGGTATATCTACTTTTCAAGATCTGAAGATTTTTAATTCGATGTTACTCTTTTTCAATAACCCCTGTTTTCATCTATTTGAATAGATTTTGGGTGAATGATGTTAGTTCTATATAACTGGACTTATTGATTTCCGTTGATCCAGAGAACCCAATTATATACTACTACTGATGTGAAGTCAGTTCTGCTTCACCAAGTCTTTTTCTGACTGTCCACCGACTTATACTGACATTGCGGACTTCTCGTAGCTCTTGTCCCAGTTGAACCGCATTCAGTTGCCGATTTCTTAAAGACCTCGACACAAGAAAGCGGTCATCACGCTCTGATGTTCTGCGTCGCCGGCCAGATCCTGGTCGCCGAATGTAGCCACCGGTCTCTTGAAACCTCTGGTACACACGACGAACAGAGTAGCGGCTCAAATTTAGTCGTCGAGCAACTTCACTTTGATTATGGCCTGCTTCGAGTAAGGCAATAACTTGAGCGGCTTCTGCGGGCGTGGTATCCATATTTTTCCGTATGCTTTCAGTAGAGATGTTATCACGTTGACCTTCGGTAAGCAACTGATTAAAAATTAAAAAAAAACGACCCTTTTATACCTGCGGGTAAGGGGTGCAAGTAGTGACAATGCTAACAGGTGAATTTGGCTAATTTGGTGTACGGCTGGTTTCTGTAAGTTACGTGAAGGTCAATGATTTTAATTTTATGTTTTTTTAAAGCTAAGCTTGTATTCTTTAATTTTGCCTAATGATTTGTACTCAATATCTTTAAATTTAAGAAAAAAATCAGTATTAAACCAAATTACAAGGGGTTTGCGATTTTATTGCTCTCAAGTTTATTTAAGTGGGGCTCGCATACAACAAACGTGATTCTTTTGCCATTTTTTTATGGTAATGGTAAGGAACCCTTCATGCGCGAGTACGACTCGCACTTGGCTGTTTTTTTTTAACTCAATAAGTATGTACTTTATCTACATCAAAAGATTAGTTTGTAATGGATAAACTCATTAACTAATTAACCCATTTTGAAAAATTTTTCACCAGTAAGGTACATTTTCCTAAGTAACATAGGCTATTATTCTATCCCGAAAAAGGGTCCTACAGGGTGGACCATGGGAATGATGCCGCGGGGAAAATCTAGTTTGTATATATTATGGAGTTAAAACTAGATGGTGCCACAGGTCTCATGTGGAAGAAACACCACCTGCCTACAATTGCTGCTTCTTCAAGTATTGAGTTCTATAATTTCTTGCTAAATCATGCTGATGTTTTAGTAACCTTTTAGTATAGCAATAAATAGGGCATTATTCATTAGGCCCAGACACTTTGAATAATGTCCAGATTTTGAATCAATTCAATAATGCCCAGTTATATTACATAGTGCCTTAATTAACTTCTTGCCTACGGAGACTTACTGCCGCACTCAGGGCCGATACGGTTACTAATAGCGATACTTAGTATTGATTTTTAGCACAAAATCGGAGCGGTTGAAGTACCTAACCGTTAAATAGTAAATGTTTCTGAGTGCAGCTGTTAAGTTCTGAGTGACCTAAGTAGAAATACCTTTATCTTGTGCTTGAGTAGATTTATTTCACGACGAGGTATACCTCATCACACTAATATTAGCGAAAGTTAGTGAGTATATGTGTGTTACTTCTTCACGCCAGAACGGCTGAATGGATATGGACGAAATTTGGCACAGAGATAGATTATAGTCAGGAATAGCACATAGGATACTTTTTATCCCGGGAATATGTTCCCTCGGGATAATTTTCGACATTCACGCGGGCGAAGCCGCTGGCAGAAGCTAGAACTGTAATAATGCAAAAAAAATTGTAGGACCTAATAAAAACTGAACAGACTGCTTAAGGAAAGTGTGCGTTTAGTTAGCGACTACACGAGCAAGGATAGAGTTCAAATTCCCCCGCGTATGCACCGCATTTCGGTGTTATCTAGGAAGCGGGAGTCAAAATATAGCCAAATATCATTTAAAGGGCATAGGGTGTCACACTAGTTTAACCTTTGAAGAGTTAGATACACTGCGGAGATTGGAGCTTTTATGAAGTTTCTTCCGATTAGGTACTTCAATGTCTGCTAATCCGTCTGATCTGTCAGAATTTACACCTGGGCACTTCATTATTGGTCGAATGGTCGGCCATTTAGCTCACTGCTTTCAACCGGTATCGAAAGATTAATCATAAACAGGTAACAGCACATTGAGTCCTGAGAGCACTTCTGGTCCCGATGGATACAGGACTAACTAGCCACTCTGCAGCAACGCTTCAAATGGCGGCCGCACAACACCCAAGTTCGTGTCGGCGACTCTGGTCTTCATCCTGTATGACTAGCTGCCACCTATGAAGTGGCTGTACCCAGGCGCGGCGTAGGTACGCTCCTGCATACGCCGTCAACTCTTCATAGATCGACGTTAGAACAGAGAAAGGCGTCATTCATAAGCCCGTCTCTATTCTAGCCCTACTAGATTCACAAAATGTTCCCAAGGGAGAAGGATGTTCCTTTTGAACGCCAGAGCGTAAACACATCGGCGCCCCTTCTACGCCAAGCCACAAATTCAGTACAAAAACCTACAAAAAAAAATAGTGATTCCAACATCTTAACGAAAAGTTATCGATAACCAATGAATCCGTGCTTTTCGTTCTATATTTTTTAAATAAATATTATTCGTTGCATTGGTCTTTTATTTAACTTGACCCTATTTGGTATCATACTATCATTAAACAGCAGTTACTAAGTTCTAAGCAACCTAAAAGCAAACATTAGAACTACAAACGAATAAATCAATAATAAGGTACATCACTAATCTGGTTCGTGACGTCATCCGCCGACGTGAAGACACGTCTCTGGCGTGGCTGGCACGACTTTTGACAACTTTCTCGCATGCGAGTAGGGATGTGATCATGTGATATTGTGGTACATAAAAAATAATAATATTTTATTATTTAAAACAATTTAATCATTTTACATATAATTATTAGTCGGATTCTTCGAAACTTGGCAAACTTATGTCATCCAAGTCCTTTTGCTGTCTTACTTTTCTTATTACGTTCAGTATATTGACATATGTGACTGACCGTTTTTCTTCTGGCACTCGATCCAATTCAAAAGCGACCAGTCTTGCGAACGCCGCATTTCGTGGGTCGCTAGGTCCTGGTTGGGCAAAATCCAACGGAGGTAAATTAGAAACGTCACACCTTAATTCATTTGCGTCCCATACGCTCCGTTGATAAGTGTTTGCACTCGTTATATCTTCTGCAGAAACTTGTATTTTTATAGTTTTCTTTGTCGTTTCTTCATTTGAAGATGCCTTCCTTTTGCGACTTAGGTCACTTATTATGCTTGGTGAGGAAGGTCCAGCTATATCCTCAGGAGAAGACATAAGTTTCATTCAATTAAGATTTTCCTGAATCTGAAATTAAACTAGTTAGTAAACGAAAAAAAAAAATACAAGTAAATAATCAGTCTTTTAATTGTGTTATTCTCGGAATTACTAATAATATTATTTAAAAAAATAAAGCATCAGTAGTGAGTGCTAATCTCTATGGATACTGTTTTGTGCCAGCACGACCTCAGCGTCGAAACTAGTCACAGGTAATCAAAACACTTAAGGTGATAACGTCAGGGTAGCCCGCGAAATTCAAATTTTCTTTGTTTTTTTGTAATTTGCCGGTCAGTGTTAGGATATATATTAACCAAAATATGATTCGCGATCGTAACACGTATGCCTTTATATGATTATAACATTAGAATCTTCAAAACAACCTTCTTAACCCAATGATGGTCCGATTCATAATATTTTCATGAATCGGACTATCATTGGGCTTAAGAACTAGGAGGGTTGTATTTATGATTTTAATTCTTTAAATGCGTACGTGTTACGCTCGCGAATCATATTTTGGTTAATAAATAGACTGACATTGTCCGGCAAATTACAAAAAACGTTGAAAATTTGAATTTCGCGGGCTACAACTGAGTCTTCACCTTAATATTATACTGTAATATTGTAAATTATACAGGGTGTAACACCAACGCGAAAACGCTTACCACATACTCAGTCCATAATAATTCTGAACCCCACATAATAAATTTAAAAAAAAAACAGCTTTTCCCTACAAAACAACATTTATGGTCAAAATTTATGGGACAGCTGTTTTTTTTTAAATTGCTGACGACAATTTTCTGTTGTTCGGGTTGATGGACTGAGTATGTGGTAAGCGTTTTCGCATCGGTGTCCCTTACATCCTATATGACGACAGTTTTTATAATTGAGTAGATAAGTATACAAACATCATTAGTCTTAAAATATCACAATAAAGTCAACAACTCTTCAAAATTATAATACTTAAAACGGTTTTAATAATAATTATAATATGCACCTACGTAATTGTTAATTAGTCTTAAAATATCACAGCAAATCAACAAAACATTGGTAAATATAAAATGTAACATTGATATAAACATACAATTTTGTAATATACCTACAAACTTAAAATAAAAATATAAAAAAGTATTGAAAAAATTGTCATTTATAAATAAAAAAATCATATGAAAAAAAATCAACACCATTATTTAAATTAACAGTGATATTTTACAAATGTACTTTTTACTACAAAAAGTACATTGGTCAATTATCACTCGAGTGATATTTTTCAAAACATGGCTCAGCACACAAATAGACCTTGCATATTTTACAAGCGTACTTTGTTTCTTTTCTTTTTTTTATAACTGCGCATTGTCTACAACGTCGGTATTTGCCCATAAGGGTCGGCATGTGATCATTGTTATTTTTCGACAGTATACGAAGTGGGTTATGACTACTGCTTATGGACTGAGGTAGTGTATTGTGACTATGAAAATTTTCTATAATTTGGCGAATAAGAGACAGATGAAATTTTGCAAAATGTAAATTTGGCATGTTATTTATTTCCTTATAACAGAAAAAAGAATTTAATACGTGCATATCAATTATGTGGAGAAACAACTTTTTATACCATTTTATGGTTTTTCTTATGCACTGTATTGAAGACAGTAACATGTCAGCCGTATCAACGCTTCCCATATTTTTGGAATAGTCCAAAACTGCTTGTGGCTTCATAACTGGTAGCCCCGTCGCTCTTTTCCTCTTTCAACGATGGCGCCATGATATCACTATGAATTGTTGACAAAATAAATATATCTTTTTTGTCTCGCCATTTTAGAGCTGTCATTGGAGGACAATATTTAGCTTGGATTTCACCACGCTTAATAGTATTATTAAAGCGTGGCATACCGACTCTGTTTTTTTTTACAGTACCACACGCGTATATATTATTCCTGTGCAGGTAATCCAACAATACCGGGCTAGTGTACCAGTTGTCAACATATAAATGACGGTTTGAACCGAAAAAATCCCTAATTAAAGTTGAAACAACAGCGCCTCCGACACCTAAATTACAAGGATCTATTATTTCAGTAGCTGCGCCACAGTAAACAATAAAATCTATGATAATGCCGGTTTGTACATCACACATTACAAATAACTTTATTCCAAAACGATTCCTTTTCTTTGGCAAATATTGCCTTATTGATAATCGCCCCTTGAAGGGAACGATGCTCTCGTCTATGCACAGATTTTTATAGGGTGTCATAAGCTTTTTATACTTTTCCCTAGCGTGATTAATGCAAGTGTCGACTTTTGATAATACGTTAGTCTCTTCACTATGCCGAGAAAAATGTAGCATGCTTAGAATTGTGCAAAAGCGATTTCTAGGCATTAGTTTGGAAAAAATCGGCGATGATAACAACACATCCGTACTCCAGTGCTCTTCTAAAGTCAAATGTCGATTTCGAGTCATTAACATTAATAAAGCAAAAAATATGTACAATTCTGGAATGGATACATCGTGCCACCGTTGTAGGCGAGAATGCATACGAAGGTCTACGTTTAGTACAAAGCGTGAGTGAAATAAATTTGTCATATCTACAATGAACGACATAAAGTCTAAATCTAAAAATTTTTGAAATATATCGAATTCAGTAATATTTTCTGTTACTTCTAAATGGAGACCTGACGTAAACTCATCAAAGCTAGTTAATGCAGGCACGTGTGGTACTGAAGTCCACTGGTAGGACGGCTCCGTTTGTCTTCGACGGGGGTCACGGCGGGATGTTGATGCTGATGCAGATGTCGAGGCCCAATTGTTGTCAGGTGTTTCTTGAGTAGTGTGAGATGTTGAGGGCAAAACAGGTGAGTCATTGACTTGTTCTTGACGATCTGTGATAGACTGTAAACAAAAGCGAAGTGCTTATTACTATTTACGACGACAGAGGCACATAATATAATATTTTGGCTAAATTTATTTACAAATAGGTACTTATACTTGTTATAGTTATCGCTCATTACAAGCTCTCTAGTCCAACTCAATAAATAACTATTATAACATGATTAAAATAAAAATAATAAAACGTGTCAGCTGCCTCCCCACGGCTTAGGTAGCGGTTTCTGTGTTACAATAAACATATACCTACTAAAATGTACATACCTACCATATCAGATGTGTTTGAAACAAGCAATAGTTAAACTTAGTGCTTGTAATTTTTTTGAGTTGACAGTATTCATTGTTCTAAATGAAAAAAAAAATACATGCATATTCCCCTTTTTACTGTGCCTTAGGTGCCGGTTTCATATTTATTAGTGTACCTACCTATAATACTTACTTTGTATAAGTATACCTACTTTTTTTAGCTAAATTCGAAATGGAATTAAAAGAGAAAATATACAAAATAAATGTAAGTAGGTATAATAATTTGTATCGTTAAAAGTAATAGACGGAACCATTTACCTTTTTAATATTTTATATTCGCTTTTGTTTTCCTAACGCATCATTTAATATTAAACAAAAACTACGTACCTATCTATATATGAAAAGTTTGATCATAAATAAAACTTACCTCTAAATCGTCCTCGTATAGAGATATTGCTTCGGAAAATTCGTCATCCTCTTCTACATTTCCTAACACACGAAGGAGTTCTTCAGTAGTCATTTGACTGTCAGCCATTTTTAATATAGCCTCGCACAATAATAATGCTTCAAATTTTAATATTACCACCGATCATAATAATAAATGTAGTAAAGCACTAGCAGACTCCCGTAGCGCTAATGACGTCACCGCTTGACGTCCATTCCCGTCTGTGGCGTACAGGTAACTGTCTATGAGCTCTTACATAGGGATGCGCGAGAGTGGACAGTAAACTATCGATTTAAGGATATCAATTATAAGTTCTTTTCCACATTTTTTAAATATTATACATTAGGAATATTCAGATACGAATATTTGTCAGTAAAAAGTAATTGTCAAAGTAATAGTAAGCTACTTTCAATAAAATATTTCATAAATTTGGAATATAAGTTACCTTACCTACCCATCACTAGCTGACGTGTCTTGACGTCTGTGGCGTGGGGAAATACACAATTTTACGGATTTCGATTAGCAATATTTGACGATTGTTTTTTCTTGTGAATTCAAATAATGAATATATCTTTGTGTCAATTTACAATATTTCACTAAAGTAGTTTGAAATAATAGGAAAAAGAAACACAGAAAACTTAATTTAGTATAGGTATTTATTTTGTATTTAAAAAATGTCGTTTTCTTGACGTCTATAGACGTCGGTGGCGTGTTTGGCACGATTTCGTTAGACGTCTATAAACGTCCGTGGCGTTCAAAAGGTTAAGATGCAGGTGAGCTGGAACAATCTGACGCTCAGGAATATTACGAAGCAGATCTCCGTGGAACGCAGTAGGGTGATTGTTCCGGCGCCGGCGCTGGCCATCAATTTCACTCACTATAACGTTAGATTGGAATCTGACCCGAACATAGTTGAGAAAAGGCTAGGCAGATTGATTGATCCATATTAAATACTATATTTTTTTCAGTATTGGGTGGACTTGAAGTCAAAAATTAAGAAGAGGGTTGCTGCGGTGCGGGCTTTTCATGTGCGGACGGGAGGAGGACCTTCCACTGAGAAGCCCCTAACCGATATAGAACTAATGTTTCTAGAGATACTTGGGGACGATTTTGGCTTGGGCCTGCCAGGCGTTCGGGTGGAACTGGTAACAAAATATAGTGCTTACTTGTTACGTTATCTCTTTTGCAGCCTCCAGAAATTAATGACCCCATAATTGTCTGTGCGGTGGGTTCATTTGAGCCGTCACCCTCAATATTGCAGAATCTGGTTGTTGAGACGAATGGTGTAAATTCTATCCAAGAATTTATACCATTCATTCAACAGCCAGTGACCAATGCCCTAACCGGAACTCCATCCCCATTATCCCAACCACCTGCATCAGACTCCCCACTTCCAACAAGCGTATATGCTGAGATACACCCAGCACCTCCTGCATCACCCTCCCCGCATCCTACAACAAGCTTGTTGTAGGATGCGGGGAGTTGTCCCCACATCCTGCAAGAATCTCCCCACGTCCTGAAACAATATCCCCACGCCCTGCAATAATCTCCCCACGCCGAAGACGTAGGCGAGAGCCGCCTATGACTCAAGAGGCATCAAGACGTACCCTAGTGCATGCCGCACAAATGCATGCGGAGGCTGCTGTGGGGTTGACCGAGGCTGCTACAAGAATGAGCGCTGCAGTCGAAAAATCAGTAGACGTACTGATGTGCATTGAAAGGTAAAAAAGTAAATTAAAATATTCAAATTAAATGCCTGCCTGTTACTGTCCCACTGCAGGGAAGACCTCTTTTCATACAGAGAATGCACGAGCATTAATCGCCACGCATGCTCTTTTGTCACGATATTTTCCTTGACCAATTTTGTGAAGGAAAACATCGTGAGGAACCTGTAGCCTTATTGCGTAAGTGAATTCAGCAAGGAAAAGGGCAACGAGTTTGTACAATCGAACAATCACATAGACAGAAATCCACATCGCGTATTTCATCTCGTATGTGATTGGTCGATTGTTCATACTCTTTGCCTTGCGAATTCACTAATGCAACAAGGCTGCTGGTCTTATCATTAGTACCTATACGTTTGTGAATGCTCCATTGGTGTAATTGCTGCAAGGAGATTCAGTGCTCGGATAAAACAATAAATCATGATTATATATGTCAAGACGAAGTATCTATGAATGATAGACCGCCATCATCAACTTCAATGCATAGAGGCAATTTCTTCATTCTTGATAGGAACGGGTGAACTTCAATAACACACAACACTGGATTGCAACTCAAAGTATTTATTTGACTTAGTTACAGGCACTTTGAGTTTTCAGACAACTTGAAGCTAAAACCACATTATGTGGCTCGCTAGATCGCAAAGCCCTCGTCGGTATCTGGAGAAGATCTAGCAAGAAACTCCAGGACACTCTTTTAAATCTTTTTATAGTTTACACAATCACTTTATGACAATTAGCGTTACTTGTTTATTAGGTTTTCAAACATCTAATCAAACAGATTTATTAAACAATTATTATTCTACACACACAGCACGCGCGATGCGCGTTCTAAGTGGGCGGTACTTCCATATTGTTTTTTGTTTAGACACTAATTACTTGGATAGTTGATAAAGCTAGCAAACAATACTAAAATGCTGTTCTGTTAATTATTTTAACATTAAACAACCCCAATACTCACAATAAAATTACAAAGTTGTTTTTAGATTTTTATTAAAATAGTCATTTCATCATAAAACTATCCAAGTTTCCGGTGATCTGACAATCTTACTAATCAGAAGGTTTCTCATTATAACAAAGCTGTGCTAAATAGTCTTATGACTTTTTAGTATTTAATCATTTACTCAAATTTGTTTAGTTCTCGTATTAAATTATTAAATCTAGTTATTGGTCATTGAAATTATAACATTCGCCATTGTTGACAACTTTGCGTAATTAGGATAACATTATTAATGAGAACAAATCGAAAAGTCCTACAATAAGTGTTCCCGTTTTATTTAATCATCTCGTATTAATTAAACATTGAAATTAGCTTATCAAATGATCTTCATTCAAACAAATCAATAACTGATTCCACAATAAGCCAATAGATGGCGCTGAAACCACAACTTAGATAGACATTGAAATAGTTCTAGTGGTATCTCAGAGATGACAGGATTAACGAGTTTGTGTTAATTGACAATTAAAATGATTAATTTGGATAATGAATTAGCAAATATAAGCCTCCGCGGCGACATATATAATTAAAAAACATTGTTTAGATAATAGTAGAAAAGCAATTTTATTTCTTACCATTTCAACTGTAGCTACTGTTTACAAACATTTTATAAAAAAAAAAACAATTATTTGAGAGGTTTGGTATCAAAATCAGTCTAGTCCAATTCACCCAATTTGTCATTATAGTTCATAAACAAATTTTTGTTATTGGCAATATTTTTGACAACTCAGCTCAAGGCGGGTGATTCAAACGAGTCTTAAAACTAAACTAAACAAATATCTACCTTAGTCTCAAACAAAAAAAGTCGGATTTCAAATAAAATCTGCTGGATTTGACCAAATTTGATAGTGAGGGGCGGATTTGGCCGAATTTGATTGTCATGGCTTTGGATTTGAATGTTTTTGATTGGTTATTTATGGATTTGGCCATTTTTGTATTTGTCGTGTACGGGAGGTCAGGGGTGGTAAATTTTGGTTTCAAATATTCAGATATTCAATAAAAAAAGTAAAGAATACATAATATAAGAACACTTTATTTGTTTATTTAGAACTAAAATTAAAACATTGTGCAACTACACAATTAAAATTAAACAATTAAATTTGGCAACTCTTCCAAAGCTTCACAATCTTCTTCTTCATAAGAATGTAATGATTCAACTGGCCTTGACAACACATCGCTGAAATATTTTAACTCTGGTAGTTCATTCCATCGTTCACCATAATGAGTAGTGAGTAGATTTTTAACGTCTCCTAGTTTCGCGTCTTTAACTTTGACGTACAGAGGTACAGGGTCTGGGTTAATCTGAAAAGCAGATTTTCCTTTCTTGCAAATGTTCTTAAAATCTCCCAGACGGTTGTGGTAACTTTCTTCGACAGGCACCACGACGTTTGTCTTTTGTTTGTTTTTTTTAATAAAAAATCTCTTACATTTTTTAATTGAGAAGTGCATTGCAGTTGTAGTTTTTAATATTTTTCCAGTTGCTTCTTTCCATTGCATAGCTTGCACGTCAGTACCTAAATGGAGCACAGTAGCCTGTTGTTTAAAAAAGTTTTCATAACCATCTGGTCCAGGTATTGATTCCATTTTTTTAATTTTCTTTTCGATTTGTGCAAAGACTCTGTCTGGGGGCAGAAAAGAATGGCCTACGATAGGGAAAACAATCTCGATCATTTTAATCCTATCCGGAGCATGATCCATAAGGTACTTAGAGGCCATACCAAGTACAGAAGAATTTTTATTCTGGCCACTGCAGCCATCTGCGACTAAGCGTATCGAAGTCACTTTTTCATGTTTCTCGACAACAGTACACAGGCAGTGAAACACGGCACTGGCAATTTCGTTTGATGCTTTTGGCAATAAGTCCTCGGTCCAAGTGTATGCAAACACATTCTCGCTATTTAGTTGGGACTTTGAGTGACCATCAACGATAGTGAAGTTATAAATGTAGAGTTGACGCGAGTAATAAGTAATTTGATCTGGCATTTTCGGCATAGGTTGATTTTTTTGGCAGTCGAAACTAAGAATCAGCAAACTTTCATCATTTTCTTTTAATAAGTTGTAAAATGCTTTGGCTCTTAAACTGTGTACTCTTTTTTTAATCATAAAATCCTTCTTTTTATTACTGTCTTTCTCATATTTTATCTGTTCTTGTAATTGCAGGCATGTAGAACAAACGTCAGTCCGTGGGCTTCCGAAACCAATATTAAATGTAGTATTAAAAATTCTTCGAAAGTAAGATGCTTTGACAGTCTGAAATTGTGCCTCTGCTTGCTCTTTATACATTTTGTATAGTTTATTAATGTTCAAATCAGATGAAAGATACTGTCTGCATTTGATACTTCCTCGACAGTAGTGGATCTCGAGTGGTTTCAAACGCTTAATGAATTTTTGTATGGACTTTTTCTGACCGGCATATTTATGTTCTTTGTGATTGTCTCCCCGAGACTAGCTGAAGCTCCACCACTTTTAAAATTACGAGCAATCACACCATTCACTCGTCCTTTTTTAATTCCTAAAATTTCAAGAAATGTTTTTCTGCACACGGGAATCAAGTTATTTCTTCTTCGACAATAATATACTATTTGCATTCCTTTCATTTTTCTTGTGCCTGTCTTAGGCCGATGGCGACTTACAGCAAACGCCTTAGAATGTTGCAAAATAAAGTTGTCTTGGTCAATTTTAGATGGTGATTTGTAAAATGCTGCATGAAATTTTACAATGTCAACTTTTCTTAGCGATGTGCATCTATATGATTTTGAGTAATGTTCACATGGGACTTTAATTATGGAGGAGCTTTTGGTGAATATCTAAAACAAAAATGATAAATGAAGCAAGCAAAGCATTTAACATTAGTAAAATACACTACATTTTACACACCTATCGTATAAAAAGTATACACACACGCATGCATAGGCACACACACTGTGCCTCAGACATATACATACATAGGTGCACAACTCACTTTATGAATCAAATTAAAAAAAAAGTGGTTGTCTGTAAAGTCGGTTTACGGACGATAATTTTACGCGATAACGTCCACTGTCCACTGTCCCACTGTCAAAAACACCATCACACTCATAGCCTAATAACAATAGGGAAATTATGTATCGTGTCGTGTGCCATGGACAAACACAAACACGACCACAAAGACAACCAGACTCGATAATTTAAATACATTTTTAAAATTGTCCAGTAGTAAGTAGCTTAGGTTGTTAGTAATTTTATTTTAATACGTAGGAGCAATTTAGCCATCCATGATAATAATAACAAAAAATTAGACTTGATCAAATGCGAACTTAATGCAAAATATTGTTTAGCACCCCTGCCTGTCAAATGTTCGTCAGTAGGACTCGAGTTGACGCAACAAACTTTACTTACCTAGAAACTTTTTGTTCATTACGCTTCCACTTAGTTTTTTGTGTCAGCCGTTTCCTAGACATTTCTGGAGCAGTTTCTTTTATTTCTTCAGTTGATTCATCCATTTTTTCTATTTATTTTTATGTAAAAACGCTAGGAATTCGATCACGACGCAAATCAAGCACTTCGACGTAAAAACAAAATGGCTGACACGCCGTACTAAATCCTTGAATCTGATTGGCTGTTATGGATTTGGCTCATTTTGTTTTGAAATAGTATTCGATTTGTCTACTTTTGATCCCAGAGTCACGATTTGCAATGAAATTTCATATAACAAACATGGATTTGGCCAATTTTGAATGACACAGAACTACAAAATGGAACGTTCTTAATTTAGCTGCATATTCAGTTTAAAAAGTAAGTTTTTAGGATTTGGCCGATTTTGATACCAAACCTCTCATTTAGTACCTCTATATTTAAGCATTTTATAAAAAAAAAACAATTATTTAGTACCTCTATATTTAGAAATACTACAACTAATGTAACAGAAAAATATCCCTTGTATTTTTTGTTTCAGCATCTTCAGAGCCGCTTACCGACAGTAGCTGCACAACAGTGTTTTTTTTAGCCCAAAAAGTGACACTTGCTTTTAATGAACAACAAAGATGTCACTTTTTTAGGGCAAAAAAAAAACACTGCTACATTCAGAGCCAGCCACAGTTTATTATTTATATAAATAAAATATTATCGTAGCACATTGCGCTTTTTTATTAAGTGCTTGCATTCAAACTTCTACACAACATAATATATTATGATAGGTAGTTCTAGGGCTAGGTGTGGGCCTAAGCTTCCTAGATACCATACAACTTTGATTATTTACAAGTCTAGATAGAGTGTTGCGCTGCAAGCGCAACAAAAACAACAGGCCAGATTTGCAGCCCTTGTGTTCGTGTTACGCACACAAGTAAGCGTAGCTTTACAAGCGCGTGGCTGCGCGCGCATCACTTGGGAGCGCACTGAGTGATACCAGCCCTTGATAATTTCCCATAAAAGGTGGGAAAAAATATTATGTATTTATTTTTTATCTATAAGTAATTTGTTTTAAATTTTTTATGATTATTTCACATATTACGAGTTTGTACATGAATTATTAGGTAAAATATATTTAAATGAAACAGATATTGCTAATAAAGGTTATTTATTCCTAAAATTCTAGATCCGAATTATTTAAAAACATTATTATTTTTATGGTGGTCAAAATATTATCTTTACCTTAGAAAGGATTAACAAATATAAAATTTGTTATTATGCTATATACAGCAGGCAGCATACAGCAGATAGGAGTCTTAGTGACCTTCTCTTTGGATTTGTTTTTTAAACAGTTTTCGTTTAGATGTTACATCCCGGTTGACATTTTCCAATTTAGTCTTATAGTAATATCATAAATCCAAATATTTTTCGACAACCAGTCTTATTAAATTAACTTGATGCAGAAGACCGCAGACATGATCAGTTTTCACTTCAAAATAATTTGTACCTCCAACAAATTCTTTCATTACAGTTGAAACTATTTTTGCGTAATTAATGGGCGTCATTATGAAATCTTGTTTAATAAACCGCCTTATAACATTTTCAGCGGTCTTACATACAGAATATACATCATGAGAGGCGTAAATAAGTCCACCTTCATCTCGCATATTAACCAATTTATGGTATTGCAACGGCTCATTTGATATCAGACTTTCAATGCAAGCGACACATTTTACCTTTTTACGTAAACATCTAACAACAAAACATGCTATGTATCCAACAATTTGCTGTGTGTATTCAGATAATTGCGAATTATCTAATAGCCGAATTTTACTGTCTTGGTTTTCATCAAACATTTTGGCGATATTTTCAGTTTCATCCTCGTCGTCGTCGTCATCTTTCCTCAAAGATGGAACTGTCGCATTGATGCATTTAAGGGATGACGAACACTTTAGAATACTTATGTTTTCCAGTGGCACACAGTTTCCTGACGCAGCAGATTTAAGTTCCATATGGCAAAGTAATTTCTTGTATATGCCTTTTAACTGGCGAGCATTCGGGTTATCATTATAGCCCCCATGCATCCGTATCGCACCAAAAAATAATTCTATGTGATCTTGGCAGATGCGATACGTGCTTAAATTTTCATTCTTTTCGATTCTATCAAAGAATCATATAAAAATTTCAAGCTATTTATGCATATCAGAACGCCAAGAAATCCAGTAAATGATTGCGATTTTAGAACTGGTACATAGCCTTTCAATACCAGTTTCTTTGATGTTTCATGTTCCTTATACGTTCTTTTTCTGGATTCTTTTAGGCTTAGATTCAAAATTAAATCTTGCGCCTCTTCTAACATTGCAAACACTACATTTTTATTGCCGGGAAATAATGGATGCTTGTAACCGTGTGCCTGTAAGTTCCTAGAATTGAATGTATCAAAAATATTATTCATAATCATTATAAATTTTTCTGTTGCTTCGCTTTCTAAAAAGTCGGGCAACTTTAGCTCTTGTCTACAAAATTCAATTGCTACAGAAACACTTCTGCTAAGAAGCTGGGTTGCTAACTTAACGTTCATTATAGAGTTTCTGAACTGAATATGTTTTTTTGTAAGGCGGTTAGCAAGATGCAAACCAGTTTCTTCTTGTAATTCGGCCAACTTTTTTACATATACAAATTTAATTTCATCATCTTTATATAGAAACACTTCCTTTGCCTCAAAATGATTTCTTATTAATTTTAACATATGGCAGAAGTCTAAGAATACTGCCACCTCATAATCGGCACAAGGGTGTTTGAATGTTGTCTTCAGCTCTTTTAGGTTTTTGTATTTGCAACCCAACAGTTCCATGGCTGATAAATTTGATCTGTGGCCGTCAAACGTCAATGACACGACGTCAATGCCTACTTCATGGCATTTATATAGAATTGTTTTGATTGTTAGAACAGAGGTTTTTATACTTCAATGTAAATACTATATGGTCGAGTGAACTCATTAGACAGGGTTTTTTAAATCTGACATCTATTATATTGTGTTAATTGTTTTTTTCTCGTTGTGTCATGATTTTTCTGATGGTATAAAATAAATCTATTTGTTACCAAAATCCGAGTATCAGTGAATACATTCCACATCTTTATTCAAGATAACTGCGTGCAAGTTAGTTGGTGTGAGTTATACAGCTATAGGCTTACATCAACAGGTTATGGGCCCAGCACGCTTCCACTGCGCAAAGAAGACTACGTATGTCTGTTGAAGAAAGCCCTGTATGGTCTTAAACAGGCACCCAGAGCATGGAATAAGAAACTACATGATGCTCTCATTGAGATGAAGTTCAAGAGATCTGAAAATGAACCATGTGTTTACTTCAGAAAAAGGGGAAATAACATTGTCTACATTGCAGTGTATGTGGATGATATCTTGATATTTTACGACAATGAAATTGAGAAAGAAAAAGTCAAGAACGAATTGAAAACCAAGTTCGAAATGAAGGATTTGGGAAAAGTAGATAACTTTCTAGGAATGAAGATACATCAACATGGTAGTAAGATTACTGTTGATCAGGGTGAATACATTCAGAAAATTCTAAAAGAGTTCGGAATGTCTGACTGCAAACCAGTAAAGACACCGTTAGAGACTGGTAGAAAACTGGAGAGACCCGTGGAAGAGAATTTCATCCCACCTAAAGATATTCCCTATCAGAGACTAATTGGTTCACTCATGTATCTAGCTGTTTGCTCGAGACCTGATATAAGTTATGCCGTTGACTATCTTAGCTAGTTCAACAGTTGTTATAAAAGTGAAAATTGGAGTGTAGCAAAGAGATTATTGAGATACCTGAAGGGTACAATCAATTACAAACTTAATTTTGAGAAGACAGGGAAACGTCTAGTTGGATACGTAGACGCTGATCATGCCGGAGATATCAGTGATAGGAAATCTTTTTCTGGCTACGTATTAATTTATGGAGGAGCTCCCGTATCATGGGCAAGCAAGAAGCAACGTACAGTAGCCCTCTCTAGTGCAGAGGCTGAATATATAGCCATGTCTGAAGCATGCAGAGAGTCAACGTTTCTCAAGCGGCTTATAGAAGAGCTTACCGGAAAGGAACGCCAAGCTATCATGCTATATTCTGATAGTCAGTCAGCTATTCAGATAGCGAAGAATCCAGTTCATCATCAACGGACAAAACACATAGATGTGAGATGTCACTACATACGAGATGCATTGAATGATAACATTGTGAAGGTGGAGTACCTGCAGACTGAGGCAATGACTGCAGATATTTTGACAAAGTCCTTGCCACGATGTAAGAATGAGTTTTGCGTGAAAGAGATGAATTTGAGTACTTGATAATAATGATGAGGATGCGGATACTATTTAGTTATTTCATTGAGGAGGAGTGTTAGAACAGAGGTTTTTATACTTCAATGTAAATACTATATGGTCGAGTAAACTAATTAGACAGGGTTTTTTAAATCTGACATCTATTATATTGTGTTAATTGTTTTTTTCTCGTTGTGTCATGATTTTTCTGATGGTATAAAATAAATCTATTTGTTACCAAAATCCGAGTATCAGTGAATACATTCCACATCTTTATTCAAGATAACTGCGTGCAAGTTAGTTGGTGTGAGTTATACAGCTATAGGCTTACACCAACATTGATAATATTGGCTTTTTGTTCCCCTGTCATGCCATGGATTAAAAAATAAGCCACCGGTAATTTCCAAGGCTCGTTTAGTGAGACAAGTAAAAATACATAAGCTTCTGACGCTTTAACATTCATGTTGTCAGCGGGTCCACTCCCTATATCAACAAGACCTTCATCTCGCAAAGTCTTTCGATTAAAACATGTTTGTTGTCTTATTGCCATTTCATCGGCTACTAACGCGCAAATCATATTTTTGTCTGATTCATTTCTTTTAACTTTCAACATTTTAAAAGCATCTTCTGTCAAACCCGGGGATCCATCAATATTTGAATACCATTTAGATAACGTTTTTGGGTGTGGGAGGCAAGTCTCGAATTTACTTCTGACGTAGCTATACGCCTTTGGAGATAAAAAGTGTAACGTTAAACAAAATTTTCTAAATTCTGGAGCATACTTTTTAACCGGTCTCTTGGACCCTTGTAGCTTTTTCTTCATATTTGAATTTAGATCCGCAGCAAACACATTATCACTTAAAATATTATGAGTGTCGTTGTCAATATATCTCTCTTTTTTTAGCGTTCCAATAATTTGTTTAAATGAAGCTATTTTCTTTTGAAGTCGTAGGTTTTTACGTCTTAAGGATTGGATCTTTAGAGTTTGTTTTTTTTGTAGTCGTATTCTTCTTCGTAATTCTCGACGCAATTTAATTTTTTTTGGTGTATCAAAAATGGATTCAAGATCAGAAAAGTCTTCAATTATATCGTTTTCTTTTTCTTTCCGTCCATCTCAGATTTTACTACCAGTTGCTTGCCCAGGTATATAACCACTAGTACTTGCAGATTCTATGCCCGTTAAATTGCTAGACATTTTGTCAGAAGTTTCCATACAGAAAGAAGAAGCATGTTGGTTATCATTTGTAGCAAGACAAGATACCTCTTCATTGGATACCGATATTTTCTGAAAATAAAACTAAGTTTATATATTTTGCGTAATAATGTTATCAGAGTACCTACACTAAAGTCTTCCTTAAATTAATTATAGTAGACGGCAGATTCAGAAAAACGGCTCCATAAAAAAAAAATTGTAACCAAAACACACGCAGGAAGAGAACATTGAACACTTTCTTATTTTATTCATTCATACTATTTTTGTTAAAAAATAACACTTACCGCATCATCTAAAACATCTGTTACACAATCGCTTATTTTTTCTGTTTCTTCAAGTATGCCGTCACTTTCATCATCATCTGTTTCTAATTCCGTTAAGAACAAAGCCTGTAAAATATAATAAAATAAAAAATCTGCCAAGTGTGAGACAAACTCGAACAAGATGCGTATTTTCTAAAAACAAAAATAGTTATAAAATTACCTTGCACGGGATTGCTTCCTTTTTTAACCCTTGACGACTTTTGTTGTTGGCAAAATACAGGTCTTTGGCACGGAAATGATCGGAGCAAATAACTGTTGTTTTAGATGGTTGCCAGAGATCCTAGCCGCGGCTTTTTCTTATGACGTCTATCCACCTATTTCTTAAAATAGGATCTTTAGGTATTCTGTAAAAAAATATAAATTAAACCTTTACTCAACAACGGCTTCAGCACTAAAAGCATCCACATTTTTTTATTTTTTTATAGGAAAACTACAATTTTATTGTGTGTGCTGTGATAGTATTTAAAACTTTATTTATAATACGTAGAATATCTACATACTACTTTCGTTATCAGCACCCAAGGACCCCCGAAATTGACACCCAAATTAGATTATTAAATAAAATAAACAATATCCGCCAAATTTAGATTTAAATGTATGTATATTATCCAGCACTACAGTTAAATGGTGGCTTGAAATCTCGAAATATACTTTTTGGATCATGATTAAACATTTTTTTTTAAATTATGTAACGCTCACATGGGAAATTTTAGATTCAATTAACAGGCAACCCTGTAAACATGCCGTCAAAATGGCGTTACGTCTTTTGATAAAATTTCACTTTATTAATTTAATTATTTCTTTATAATATAGTTATTAAAAGTTTACTTACCGATGATAGGTAACTTTTTTAATTGTTTTCAATCGTCCTTTGTAATTTCTGCACACTTTTATAGCGCAAATCGTCATTTTTGTATGGCACTGAACACGTGTTTACCGTACAATGACAGTGTCGCCACTGAGCGGGCGGGACGAGCTTATGAGCCAACAGTTGGCTGATATTTTTTTTGGCATTTAGACGCTAAAACTCTCTATCTAGACATGTAAATAATCAAAGCCATACAATTATTACTTAACCATTAGTCAGTAGGTAATTGTGAAGCTCAATTCAGAACTACAGCTTGGCAAAAAAGTCTGAGGCGGTGACAGTTGAAACTAAAAATCGAGGATTGTGGCAACATTGCTTTACTTGTCAGTCAACTGCTACATTCTGTGTCAAACGTGTGTTTATCCTAGTCGTTTTTCATAATTTCTAAAAATTATCAACTTTCGTTGCCTAATTAACTATTTAAAATGAATAAAACTATTCAAAGTAGTGGCAGAGCAGTGATTTATCACGTCTTTACGCGGTGTTTGGCTGAATCTCAAGCGGGACAAGTTTTGTCCGATATCGAGAATGTTTATCAAAGAACTGCCGATATGACAGGTATTTATTTACCCTAAATAAGTTATTGTACTTAAAATAAGTTTTTATAATCGTTTTCAA
This sequence comes from Orthosia gracilis, assembly GCA_947562075.1. Classification (NCBI taxonomy): domain Eukaryota; kingdom Metazoa; phylum Arthropoda; class Insecta; order Lepidoptera; family Noctuidae; genus Orthosia; species Orthosia gracilis. The sequence continues at coordinate 4,130,497 of OX387264.1, forward strand.
TGCGTAATCTTGTTGATATCCAGATTTTATAAACTTTTAGTCTTGTTTACAAAAATGAAAATTGAGGTTATGTTCTGTAATTTAAAAAGTCTCGTATACGCTAATCTTCATGATTGATACTTGAAGATACTCTTATTTTTCAAATTTGTGAATGTGAAGCACTTTTATTTTTCAAATTTGTGAATGTGAAGTACCATGGAGCATTTTTATTAGGTTACAACTTTTTATTTTTTTTATTTTGACATTGCGAGCATGGCAGTTGAGAGTTTGTCATGCTCACTCAAATGTCTCGCTGTTGGTGGCGCGTGTTATTGGGTCATTCGGTTCCCTTCAAAATGGTTGAGCTGAGTGGGGTTGATGCACGCGTCATGCTCGTGAACGGGTGCCGTCAGATGAGACTGGTCATCTCTTAGCTGCCAGTGACTTAATTCAGTTCCTATCTTTTAATATTTTTTTTTATTATTATCTACATTGTGCTCACATAATAGAAGCAACAAGAAGTACTTATGTAACCAAACATTATATGTAACACATATTATTTAAAAGAGTGTCCATGGAGTTTCTTGCACGTTCTTCTCCATAGAGATCTACTCCTTGGAATGTGCAACTTAGCTTCACTTGTTAGTTTGACTGACCGACATTTGACAATTCAAAAGTGCCTGTAATTGGTCTATTTGAAATAAACGTTTTTGATTTGATTTTTGATTTTGATAATGAATAGGGAATTAATAACAAAGTACTGTTCTTTTTTTGTTTTAGGTAAATCTGTCAACACAGTAAGAAGAATTGTTAAGGAAGGTGAAAAAAATAATGGTATATTTTCACCACCGGGAAAACATCGCAAAGGTCGCCTGAAGAAAAATTTAGATGATTTCGATTTATGTGCAATTAGACAAAAGGTTCATTTCTTTTACACTGTGAAAAAACAGGTACATTTTATTCTTACACTACTCCCGATTCCATGAATTTAAAATAAAAGATGTAGAATAAAATACCATGTTTCAGGTGCCTACACTGAGAAATTTACTGCCAGTAGTTAAAGAGGACTTGGGTTACGATGGCAGCCGTGAACATCTCAGAAAGATATTACACCCCCTGGGTTTTTCATATAAGAAATGTAAAACTGACAGATCGGCTCTAATAGAGAAACCTAACATAGCAGCAAAGCGGGAGCAATATTTGAAAATTATTATGGAAAACAGAAATCTGCCTCCAGAACTACAAAAAGAAATAATATATTTGGATGAAAGTTATATTCACTCATCATACAAACTAAAAAAATGTTGGCAATCAGTTGATGTCAGCGGAGTGAAACACAACATTTCAAAAGGCAAGAGATATATAATTGTACATGCTGGGAGCGAGAAAGGATTTATGCCTAATGCCCTTTTGATTTTCAGTGGCACAAACAAAAATGGAGACTATCATTCGGAAATGAATAAAACTAATTTCACAAAATGGGTCACTGAAAAATTAATCCCCAACCTCAGAGAACCGTCCATTATTGTAATGGACAATGCTCCTTACCATACAGTGGTCTTGAACAAGGCACCAACTAGCGCTACAAAAGTTGCTGAGATAAAGATATGGTTACTGGAAAATAATATACCTTTTGATGACTCTCTCCGCAAGCCTCCTCAATTATTAATGCTAGTAAAGCGGCATAAACCAGATCCCATTTACGAAATTGACCATATTTTAGGAGATCATGGTCACACTGTAGTTCGCCTTCCCCCTTATCACTGTGACCTGAATCCTATTGAATTAATATGGGGCATTGCAAAGCATAAAATTGCTTCAGTCAATGTTGAATCCATTGATATAAAGGTATGTAGCCTAATTTATATAGGCATATTTAATGTTGCTATGTAAGAACGATTGTTTATGATCCTTTCTTTTTTTATAGGTGGCTGCCGAACAAGCATTTTCAAACATTACTGCCGAAGACTGGAGAAATTCATGCAAGCATGTAATGAAAATAGAAAAAGAATATTATGACAGAGGTGTAACTTTGTATGAACAAATAGAACAATTGGTGATAAATCTCAGAGATGATAGTAGCAGTGATTCATCACAATTAGAATATAGTAGTGATTCTGAAGTTGCCGGAAGCTCTAGCCAAAATGTGAGCTTTTCTGGGATCGAATATTTAGATGAAAGTGTTTTCGATTCGTCTGATTGAATTTTTTGGTTGAATTATAACTTCAAACAAAACGAGTTCTTTCATTATCCCTGTAACCAAACTATTATCGTCAATTCCTAACAATAACATAGTTTGACTGCCCTCGGGGGCATGATTATCTGTCTAATGTAGCTACTGCAGCGTTTTCGTGCAAGGCTTCAGCGCTAACTATTAACATTGTTAATACTGGACATTGAAGCCTTCTATGGTGTTTGCTTAGCGTCCGAGGGACTGAACCACCCACTTAGAATTGGGATCATATCCCTAAATATAACAAGTATCAAAATATGTTGAGTCGTAGTATAACGGGTTGCCACAGTTGCGATACTGGCGACCTCATTTATTCCACACTCTTTTTTTGCCAAGCTGTACTTAGGAGCTCAAATACATTGAAAAATTACTACAAAGTAACATCACAATGAAACTACAATATGGACTAATAAAATAACGTTCGTACAAATGAATAATTATAATTACTAAAAATAAACTTCTTCTGACTATGTATTTCAGTGCAAATTTAAATTGTATCTCATACAAGTTTTAGTCAGCTGACAACTTTTTTTGGGAATTGCCTATGACTTCCTTGGAGACAATTGTGCATTTAGTTACATGAGTAGAAGCAGCACATTGAAATCGTAAATGCCGCCTTTCCCACAGTCGCTGAACAAGAGCATTCCGTTTCGCGACACCCTGCTGAAGAGCGATGTTATTAATGCGTGGCTGTTCACCAGCAATACCTTGCGACTGCAGTTGGGCTTCTAAAATCACATCTTCATTACTTAATGGTTCTACAGGTATTTTAGCCCGATTACAAATGTTGTGTAATATAACACAAGCATTTACAATCAGGCCAGCTACTTCTGGAGAGTAATGCAATACTCTGTGAATCAATAAGCAACGAAAACGCGATTTTAGAAGCCCTATAGTGCGCTCCACAATATTTCTTGCACGGACATGTAAAGTGGTGTAGTGTGCTTCTGGCTAGTCAGCTGCTGCATCCAGTATCGGCGTCATTAACTTTCTCAGTGGATATCCAGAATCCCCTATTGATAAAAAGTTAACGTAAATATAAATTCAATCAAGTTTGTTTACTAAGATTTTAACTCGTAGGTAAGCAAGAAACCAAGTAGGTATCATTGGTGTTGCTAAGATTTCCTAAATGAGATCTTAGCGGATGACTAGCCCATATGTAGGAATCATGATTTGCGCCACCATGACTTGCGTCTACATTCATGATATGTATATGCATATCTGCATCACAAATCTGAAAGAAATGTTCTTAATTAGTACCTACATATATGTTAAAGGAAGTTAAGTGGTATTCCTTTCCTAGTATAGAGTGCAAACATGTCGCTTTTTGGGTTTTGTGGTCACCTTTTGCTCACTAAGGTTATCTAAAGTAAGTACCTACATTCATTTGATGAGGTTTTTACTACTAGGAGCAAGGTTTAGAAACTTATGTTTAAAACAGTTTAACTTTATTTACTAACTGTACACTTAAGGATCGGTAGTGCTTTCGGCAGTAATAGCGCTCCTCATGCACTACTGGGCGTATAATAGCTACTTGGCTGCAATCAATACAGCCAAGTACCCCAGGAATACCGAATTTATTGTAAAATCTGTAATAAATAAATGAAATTAACAATTTATTTAACTAACATCAGTTCCAGCAAAGTATCACTGCAACTTATAATATTGTAATCATAACAGGAACATAGGTACTTTGTTTTTATTAAGTATATTTCTTTCTTGGTCAGTAACCGGGAATTTGATGTATTTTTGGCGCATCTGCAGCGAGTTCAGAAACTTAGTGACCTGCGCGATGGCTGAGGACACGGTCTGTTGGGCCACAAAATGACCCTCATTGTTGCCTGTGGGACGTTGGTAGGACCCAGTTGCGTAAAACGACAATGCAATCAACACCTAGAATGAAGAAATATAAGTTAGTATATATGTATTGTGACTAAGTGGTTTAACAGCACATACCTACATAAAGTAGGTCTGTTTTAGTGTATTATTTGCATTGCAGTCGATCTTTTCGGGCTCTTCATATGTGGCCTCAGCTCATCACACAGGTTACGTGCTAACTCCTTCGACAATCGGTACTTACCTTTTTATAAATTCCGCTTCGTTTAGATCGAAAGGGTTAGTGTCTTCACGCAACTGCATAAGACGCCGCTTTCTTAAAGTATTATTTTCCGAATTGTCGGCTTCCAAGAATTCAAATATTTGGTATACACTCGCCATTTTCGCATGGAATTGAAATCTGATAGACTAGAAACAAACAAGTAAATAACTTAAAACTTACCTAGGTATGTACTAAATTATACGTTGCATTGAGTATCTAGAATCAAACAAGAAATAATTACCTATGAAAATCGAACGTGAACGTTGGGGTCTTGTTTCAATCTACTGGATGGACTGGACGATGTAGCAACGTTTGGGGGAAACCTATATCCAGCAGTGTACGTCTTTCAGCTGAACCGCTGAAATTATGATGATGATTATGCATTAAAATCGCTTGAAATGCAATTCAATCAATAATTTTACAACAACAAAATCACGCCCGTAGGTGGCCTAAAGGTTTGAGAAAAGTTATTGTATCCACTGACTTATGGAAATAAATACAATTTACTTACCGTTTATGTCACGGAAATAATGTTTTGTAACTTAGTTTGAATAAAAATATTTAATCAAGCCCGCCAAAGCCACTTTTTTTAACTGTCAAATAAAACCAAAAATTGTAGTAAAAACGATATCGCTAGTTCTCAAAAAGCACGCTGTGGTTTGAATTTGAATGAACTATAAGGACGATACGTCATCAAAATACTATCAAAGCCTAAACAAAAACAACTTCGTAGCGTTATCAAAGTGAGCTTTCTTAAACGACGTCGTGGTACGAAAACGCGAAATAAGGGCAAAAAGATACCGCTCTAAGAGCTTGTGGGCTTGTTCTCGAAAAATCCGAATTCCTTCGTGATAGGCATCTGATATTTTACAGGCAGGTTGACGTAACACTAAACAATAATGTGTTTCAAAATAAAATGCTACTGATTTCTAGAAACCGCGCAAAAAAATAATTTCAAAATTACAGAAAAAAATATGGTGATGCGGAGCGGTTAAAACAAAAATGCGGGAAAAATATATGAGCGGAGGAGTTAAGATACGCCAAATAAAAACCCAATCAGACAAGCGTTAAAGAAAAGCAATCAACTCACCATGCAATGCAGCCACGATGTCCTGAAGCTTCTTCTTAGCGACAGCGAGCCCAATGCACATGCACAAGCGGTAGATAATCGTCTTCAGTATGTGTGATGGTCGCGGAAGGTGGCGAGAGCAAGCGAGAGGGTTATAGGTTTTTGTTGGCACGGAAGAACAAACAAAATATGGATTTTAAAATGGCGGTGCGTGGCGGCGCGAAGCGGCGACTTTATTGAGCGGCGAACGATGTACTACTGGCTCGCTCCGAATATGCGCGCGAGCAATGAATGAGTGAATGCAATCTTCACCGCCGTCCAATTGAATGATATTGGCGCAACCATCCTCCCCCCTTTAGAAATCCGGATCCGGAAAGGAAAGGATCTTAAGTTAAAGCTGAGCGAAATCAAATGAGTTGACGTAAAGTTAAAGGTTACAAGAGATGAACATTGAAGTTGTGGGTTAAATTACAAATAATACTTAAGGTTAACGAATTAGTGTTGGGTAGGACAAGCAATTTCGATGAGTTTGTATGAGTAACTCATTTACTGTGCCGAGATAATACAATGTACCACTTCAAATGAGGTGGGACAACGTCACATTAATGTGACAATGTCACATTAATGGGACAATGTCATATTAATGGGACAATGTCACATTATTGGGACAGCGTCCCGTTGATGTGTCTCACCTCTTTTTAGCACAACACAAAACACATGAGATTTGAGCTCGGAGCTAGGCTTAGAAGTTTAAAGGATAATATGGGACATTGTCACATTACTGAGACATACATAGCAGATTAGAATTATGACGAATAAATTTTGTGTCTCAAATTAAATAAAGAGCGTACAAATTAAATATACAAAGTGGTTATGATAATACGACAATAAATGAAAACATTGACAATACTAGTTCATATGAACAATTGTAAGCTATCAAAAAAACCCTAACATCAGAATTAAAAAAAATAAAATTTCAAACAAACTAAATGACATAAAAGTGGAAAGAAAATAGAACACCATTTATAAATGGTTCACTAACCTGTGATAGAGTAGCAATAGCGCGGTCCTGTAGCGACTTGATCTTTTGGCGCCATTATTATTAATGCTCAGTAAAAATAATAACACTGAATCACAAATGTATTAACGAAATAATTAGGCACCTTTCACCCGCATGTTATTTATTAATCAAATTATTAATCACTATCAGGATCACTGTTCAGTCACGTAGCTAGGTAGGTACCTATTAAAGTTACTAAATTTTTCGTGTTTCAATATGGCCACCATTAACTCGAATACACAAACTGCACCGCCGTAGGAGATTATTCCTAACGTTTGATAAGAGGTCCCCGTTTGCAGCCATATGTTTTAATTTATTAAAAGATAAGATAATTCTATCTTTTAAATCATCTACCGTATCAACAGCTGTTGAGTACACCTCATTTTTGATGTGACCCCACAAGAAAAAATCTAATGGTGTGAGGTCGGGTGACCTCGCTGGCCACCGCGTTGGTCCATAACGGCCAATCCACTGCTGACCGAACATTTGAGACAAGCGCTCTCTTGCTGACACCACTGAATGAGCTGGTGCTCCGTCTAGCTGGTACCACATCTGCCTGTACACATCAAGCGGAAGCTCATCCATGTACTCGGAAACGGGTCCGTTGAGGAGTTCTAAAAACTTTTCACCATTTAAATTTCCATCAATAAAAACCGGACCTATTATGGTATTTCTATGAATGCCAGCCCAAACATTGACAGCAAATCTGTACTGGTGCGAAGTCTCTCGTCCTAGACGCGGATTCACGCGGCTCCAGTAACGTAAATTCTGTCTGTTCCATAACCCGTTTCTTGTAAATGTACTTTCATCAGTCCACATCACATTGTACAGGAAATCCGGATCCTCTAAATGTTTCGTTTCTATCCAGCGACAGAAGTTTTCCCTGACTGGTTTGTCTCGAGGCAACAACGCATGCAATTTCTTATACTTATACGGCTTCCTTTTGTCGCGTTTTAAATTTTTTTGTATAGTTGCATGGTTAACACGAAAATATCGACCTGCCCTACGCAAACTACACGTCGGATTGCGTTCGAAATAACTTAAAATTCGTTCCTCAAGAGCCACTCTTGCACGTGGAGGAGCACTATCAATATGCGAGATTAAGGATCTATTTTCTCGTATCCTCTGGACAGCTTGGACAATAGTGCGCCCGTTGGTTGGACAAACTCGAGTGTCCCCAAACCTCTGTCGGTATATCCGTATAGCCATAGCGGCGTTTCCTAAACACTCTCCATAAATTAACACCATGTCCGTGTACTCCGAAGCTGTGTAATTGTAACGAGGCATAATTAAAACAAAAGAAAACACTAAAACAATAAAAACTAAACGTCTAACTTCGCATAATTCACTTACGACCAGTAACTATTAAACTAGATACCTATTAAAACGTTACGTGTCCTGTCACTAAAATAAGCGTCCAATATCGCACTAATTCGTCGTAGATAAGGATTACAAAACAAACACACGAGCGGCGGGCGGCGGTACACAAAGGTGGTAGGTACTCGGCGGCGAATCACACAAAGTATGTCCTGCGGCACTCGTGCGCTTAGAAAGCGATGACGCGTGAATCGTCACAGGATTGTAGCGACACACTGACCGTGACCTAAATTTATTGTTGCAATGTTTCAACAAGAAAGCGAAGTAACAAACGAAACTAGATTTATCTCTTTCGCACAAACCAATTTTTCTATTTCATGAGTGCTTAGCTATTTCCGCATGTATTATTTTGTTAGAGTTAGGACTCTAATGGCAAGCTTTATGACTCTTACAATTTAGGCGTAAGGTATAATTTGCACTGAATCAAATGTAAAAACTATTATGGTGCTGGTTGGAAATGTGTCTTTAATCTTTTGATGTGCATACCGATGCGGGGGTCGTTAACCTGTCAGTACTTCCCTATTAATACATACATCGTGTAGCAAATGTTAAAAATGAAAAATAATTTCTTGTGACTAAACTACTGGATATATTCAAATGATTTTTTATATGTAGTCTGAGAATGTCTTGAGGTATGCGAAGTTTAATTTATTGTCGTATTATCTTAACCACTTTGTATAGTTTTTATTACTTTAAAAAAAAATTACATATTGTAATTTAAAAATAACAGCATTGCCACCTTTTTGCCACTGAGTCTATTCCTTCTCTCGGTGATCTCCTGACCAGACTTCGAAAATATTCGTTCCGAAGGAACACTCGTTGCAGAGATGCACAGCCGCTTTTTTACCACTTCATACAAGCGTGGATAGGCACTCTTCTTCCCCTCCCACCATTTAAAGGGATCTTTAAGCCTGTGCAAAAGCGGTTCTTGTAAATATTTATCGACTTCGATAATACCGGCCGCTGTTGGGTTAGTGTTCCTCATTACTTCCGCCACTTCTTTATCAAAATCGTCCCAAATACTATGCTTCTTTTGAGAGAATGTCTCTCTTACTTCCACTTCATCAGCCTGGTCCTGGTCCGGTAACACATTGACATTAGCCACTAAACGTTTCAGAGACGAACAGGCTCGGGAATAGGCAAATTCATTTTCGAAGCCATGTCTTTTAAAGCGTGGATCTACTAGCGTACTTTCTGCAAAAATGTTGTTATCTTCAATGTCCATAAATCTAGTAGTAAGTTCCTCGAGTAAAACTCGGGCCATATTGCTGACTGATTGTGGAAGAGAGGGCTTTAATAGAAATTCAGAGCACTGTTTTTTTAAAGCATTAGAAATTAAAATTATTTGGGACACGGTTACTTTTCGTTCAGAACTCATTTCTTCTGTTACATCTTTAAAAAATGTTAGTATCTCACTTGCAGTAGTTATTATGTCTTCAGCATTTATATTATCAATTTCCTGATATTCTGTAGCAATAAGTGACATCAGGCTTCGCTTGGTGTTGATAACACTTTGAAACATGATGAATGTGGAGTTCCAGCGGGTTATTACATCCTGCTTTAATTTTAATCCTTTTTACCTAATTGCTTCTGCATTTCTTTGAGTCGTTGTGTAGCTAGCGGACTGCGTTTGAAGTGTTTAACTATGGCTTTTATTTTGTGTTGTGTAGATTTTATTTCGTTTAAGGCCGATTGAACAACAAGATTCAAAGTATGCGCAAAGCATGGTATTTGTTTCCACTTTAATAACTTTATCGCTGCTTTAATATTCCAATCATCACACATTCTTTTAATCTCATTTTTCAAATTTTCAGCTGTATGTCGATCTGAGTACTGATGACATTCTAACATGCAAGACTGCAGTTCCGTACTTTTGTTTATATAGTGAACAGTCAGTGACATATAATTTTCATTTGGCTTAGATGACCATCCATCTGTTGTTAGTGCAACGTAGTCTTCTTCCAGTAGTTTTTGGATTCTTTGTTTCTCAAGATTATAATAGTTTGGTAAAAGAGCATTAGAAACCGTTTTACGTGAAGGTAAACTGTAATTTGGATATAACTCTTTCAGAAAATTTCGGAAAGATTTGCTTTCAACAATGTGAAATGGTAAGTAATTTTTAGATATTATTTCTACTAAATACCTATTCAGCAGCTCGGTTTTTTTAGCAGAGAGAGGTCTAAAATAATGCGTCAACTTTGAGTTGTCAGACTTGTCGGTTATTCCAGAATAATTACGTGTAGTTGTTCCAACAGGTGACGGTACAACAGCATCGGTACTATTTTCCTCCATAAGGTTTTTAGCGGTTGATGCGATAACATCAGGTTGAAGATCATTTTCTTCTACGTTGGTACTTTGTGGATCTAAAACACCAGGATGTTGAGTTCTAGTATGACGAATTAAATTGTATGGGCCACCGCCCACCACCTTTATAAGACATAATTTTAAAGCAAAAGTTGCATTTTGTGTTATTATTTTTTAAATCTGTAAAATACTGCCAAGCCTTCGACGTCCTCTTATCAGCAGATTGAGCCATGCTGTTAGAAAAATAAAAAGCTATCATGTAACATGAGCATACCCACACCAAACATTCATTAACAATGAGATAAATAAAGATGACCATGATATAATAGGCGAGACGACTAAGTACATAAAAAAATGACATCTATTGTTAGTGCAACATAGTGTCCCCAGTATACCGCGAAATTCAAATATTCTAACGTTTTTTGGCAAATTGCAGCTCTGTGTTAGGTAAAATGTTGACTTAAATACTAATTGCGCACATAATTTTAGATAATTTACTGATTTAAAACCATAAAAAATCATTTAACATAAGCAATGAGTGAGCGTAACTGTCAAGAACAAGAATTTTCGTAAATTTTCGTATTCTGACAGTTACGCTCATATTTGACTTTCGCGGTATACTGGAGAAGCTCCGTCTTAATCGGTAACTGGGTACAAAAATATCACTTAACTTCTTAAAATTCAATTAAAAAGCATTAATACATAATAAATGCAAAAAAAATAAATGCACAGATTTAAAACATGCAAACTATAAATGAATCAGCTGTTTACATAGCAATAAATCTAATCTAACCTTAACTGTGGTTTAAAATCAGCTGTAACATCAGTATCAATGTCATTGAAATCGGTTACAGCCTTACCAACATCACAAATATTAACAAGAGAAGACTTTTTGATTATAACAAGTTTGTCAATCGAAAGGTGTGCAGAAAATCCCAAAGCTAATAGGTCACGTCCAATCAGAATATCATTACTCAGAAAATTATCAGGTATAATGTGAAATAAAATTTGTACATCCTGACCACATAGAGTAACATGAGATAAGACTTGTGAATCACACAATATGCTAGTATTTCCTACACCTATCAGAGTAACAGCTGAATGTTGTAATTTACCAACAAGTTTAAGTGAAATACTCTCTTTAACCAGGGAACATTCTGCACCAGAATCAAAACAAAATGAAAACTTCTCACCAAATTGAGTGATCACCCCGGTGACAGGTTTCATATTGCATACGTCCACTCGTTTCACGGCGCCGGATGCGGCGCCAGGTTGTGTGCTCCCAGTTGCAGCCGGTGTTTTCGAGCATCTTGATGCAATGTGCCCCTCTGTTCCACACTTGTAGCACTTCACGCCGGGTTTCATCATAGCAACTCCCATGTTGGGGCGATCGGAATTTGAAGTTGTTTGCTGCGTGCCGTGTGAACGGCTGAAACACTCGAATGATCTATGGCCAAACTTTCCACAGGTGTAACACTTCGTAATAACACTATTTAATTTAGGGCGTTTGCCCTCCTGCGTTGAATATGGGTTGGCTCCTGTCTTCGCGACTTCTTGAAAACCTCGCTTGCGATATGAAAATGCCATGAGTTCACGTTGCATTCTACTGCGTGTACAGTCTGTCTATAAAGTCATGAAAATAATGTTAGAGGAACTAACATTATTCAGAAGTAGGGCAACACTAAATCATAGTACATTGAATGTCATCGGCTGTCATCGACTTGTTTTGAAATTAGTTATCTATTGCATTTTTTATTGCTTTTCAAATCTACATAGATAAAACTTCGAAGAAACGTGATAATTATGAGGAAAACAATTAGGAGTGGAGCTAGGGAAATTATTTTTAAAGTGTATCAGCAATGTTTGTTAGAACACCAAGCTGGACAAATTTTATCAAGTTTGGATGATGTTTATGCTCGAACAGCAGCTATGACCGGTATTTAATCGTGTTACTGTTTGTTTTTTATCTACCAGAAGTTCCAAATTTACTAAACATACGATTGTAAGACCGAAATAAGGATTGTTTACATTCTGCAATAATAGGTTAGATTGCAAATATAAGTAAGCCATATTGTAGTGCGACCAGAACTTTTGATAATTTTGGGTGATGAAATTTACCGCTGATTTTAAATATGAATAAATTACTTATACTATGTTTGGAATTAAAATAGAGTAATCTATTTTCTGTTAGATTTACATAATTATTATTTTTTAAATCTTTCTTTCAGGCAAATCTGAGAGTACAGTGAGGCGTATTGTAGATGAAGGCTTTAAAAATGATGGCAAATTTGGAACCCCTGGCAAACACAGATCAGGCCGTCCTAAAAAAGAAATGGATGACTTCAACATATGTGCACTTCGACAAAAGATCCAATTTTTTTACTCGGTAAAGAAAGAGGTACCAACCTTAAGGAAACTTCAGGTAGTCGCTAAAACAGATCTGGATTTTAAATGTAGCCTAGAAGTCCTGCGTAAAATTTTGAAATCAATTGGGTTTTCTTACAAGAAGTGTCAAAATAACAGAAAGGCTCTAATTGAACAAGCACATATTGCAGCAAAACGAGAAGAGTACTTGGCAATTATTAAAAATAAATAGAGATTTGCCAGAAGAATTGCAAAAAGATATAATTTATCTTGACGAGACTTACATTCATTCTTCATATAAGGTAAAACTGTTTTTTTGTAATCAATAATATACTTATTGAATATTTTTACTTTATAAATAAGTACCATTTTTTCACCAGGTTCGAAAATGTTGGCAATCTTTAAACGTGGAAGGCGTCACGGAAAATATATCTAAAGGAAAGCGTTTCATAATTCTCCACGCTGGAAGCGAAAAGGGGTTTGTGCCAAACTGCCTACTTATATTTAGTGGACAAAACAAACTCGAAGACTACCATTCGGAGATGAACGTCCACAATTTTACTAAGTGGATCACGGAAAAGCTTATCCCGAACCTGCATGAGCCATCGATCATTGTCATGGACAACGCCCCCTACCACTCCGTCGTGACAAATAAGGCGCCTACCTCAAGATCTCGCGTGGACGAAATAAAACTTTGGCTTTTGGAAAATAATATTGACTTTGACCCTTCACTTAGGAAGCCAAACTTACTCAATTTGGTAAAAAAAAACAAACCCGACCCCATCTATGCTATTGATGAACTTTTGGGAGAAAATGGGCATACAGTGGTACGGCTTCCACCGTATCACTGTGATTTAAATCCAATAGAGCTCATTTGGGCTCAAGTAAAACAGAAAGTGGCAGAACACAATGTTGGGTCACGTGATGTGAAACAACTAGCTGAAGAGGCCTTCAACAGCATTACACCTGAAAAATGGAAAAACTGTTGCCGTCATGTTGCAAACATTGAAAAAGAATATTATGAACGAGGAAGAACCCTATATCAAAATATAAATGAGTTAGTCATTCGCCTAAGCGAAGATAGCAGCAGCAATGACAGCAGTAGCGAAGACGATGTTAGTGATGCAGCTGACAATGAAAGTACTTTTTTTAATGTAGAATATTTGGAATCAGATGATGAAAGTAATTAATTATTGTGTTACTAGATATTTTTCATTAATAAAAAAAAAGTTATAACATATGTTTTATGTTCTTTTTTGCGTCATGTTCACCGCAAATAAACGTGTTTTCTTTCTTTCTTCTTTCATATAATAAAAAATATATATGAACTTTTTTCGATTTTCCGATCGCCCCCACACGAGGACACGGTGATGCTCCTCCCAAAGATTACGGATGTTGCGACTTTACCTTTTCTATACAGTAAAAAAAAGCGTCTCGTCGTTTTTATTAACACCAGGTTTGGTTCTAGTACAAAATAATGTGCTAGTATCAAAATCAATGAAGTCACACTATACAGGGTTGCTACGTGCGCCACCGCAGCGCCCTCATTTTTTTTCATGACTTTATAGACAGACTGTAACGAGTTGTTTAATCTGTTTTTACTAAAAAACAAGTGGTAATATTTTTCGAAATTGCAAAAATATGTAAGTTCAAAACATTAGTGATTGATTATTAACAGTCTGACAATGATAAAAGTAAACATTTATTTTTGACACGCATGCAAAGTTACGAACTCCCATTAGTAACAGGTCCACTGAAGGGGACTTTCACCTACTATAGGCTTAAAAAAACGACATTTAAAAATAAAATGAATAATCTACATCACGCACATGTTACTTTAGAATGAAAATCTTGTCTATGATCCGATTAATTGTTTATTATGTCTCATTAACATGAAAAAAATAAGTGATAACACTTTTTCCGCCGTATTTGATTATGACCCTTTTAGCGCTTTATCGTTTTCATCACTTAACACAGTGGGGACTACTCTAGTTTTAATAGCACTATATAAAACACTATTATTTTTAAAACTTCCACTTTCCTTTCATAGCACAACAATATCAATATTTGACACCAAATCGAAAATTTTTACGTAATAAATAGTATTAGTATTCCGAAAATGTGAGATAGGATAGTGCGTTTATTACGATGTGTAACAACGTACCAGCTGAGGATGGTTGTTTTTCAAATGTAACCGTGTCGTGTTTTTTACCTGCTATTTATTCATCATCAAATCACATAATGACACGTCATCATTTTGCTGCGCTCAATGGACGACGCGCTAATGAGGGTCACCGCGCTATTGAGTATTGTTAAAAACAAATGACGTCATAAGGGTGGTGTGAATGAGTATCGTGAAAAATAAATGACGTCATAAGGGTGGTGTAGAATGTTTACCAATAATTTGATTTTTTGCTACATTTCTGTATTAATACAATATTAAAACATGTCAGATTAAACAAATTAGATTTTCTTGCACTGAAGCCAAGTTTGATCCTCCGTTTTTAGTAATAAATACTTCTTTTTATGCTATGCTGGAACGACACATTTTTAGTATTTAAGTCACCATAAATTCTTAATAAAAGTCTTTCCTAGCAATATATTAGGTTGCGCACGGCCAATAAGCTCGGGCAGGCCGCCTCAAATGGCAGGGTCGCCATGTAAGGTGGTGAGGTCGGAGAGATGAAAGAAACGAGCGTGTAGCTTAAGACATGATTTATTACTAAAACAAATACATGAGTTCGAACAATATGAAGACACTTTGATTACTCACACAGATAAGTCACGTCCATGTTTAGTACTCCCACTACAAGCCGCATAAAAAGCCAGTGCAACCAAGATCTAAAACAACAATTGAGAAAATTTTATCAAGTTATGAAACACATACTACCGCATAATTGTACAGTTACTGGGTTGGAACCTTCGTTTTTGAACTACTCATAACAAAACAAATATGGCAATCTTTGTTATTTTACGACATCACGTCGGGGTCACCAGTTTAGGAGTTGCCTTTTGTAGATGCTGTAGAGACTTGTACTTGAGACGATGACGAGGAAACTTGGATATTTAAACGTGGTCTTGTGTGGAATAGTTTTCTATTGTGTATTATTTATTGATTGATAAAAAGGTACATTGTAAGTTATATAACGTCCAACAAAACTATAGACATAGTTTGTCTGTTGGATCATTACTTAATTACTTAATTATTTGCTTAATTATATAATGTTATGTATGTATGCTAGGTATAATAAGTACGTAAGTATGAATATCGTAGATTAAATATGAGTATAGATATTAAGAGTATATAGCTTATGTAAAACAGTAGTTTCGGTACAGTAGTTATGTAAAACAATATAAAGTTAAATCAGTGTAATAAGTAGGTATTGTTTTAGATTTATCTTAAATTTATTTTTCTTCTTTTCGTCTCTGATTTCATCTGGTAAGCTGTTGAGTATGTAAGGGATACGCTTTTCTAATGTTCGGTCTCCATAAACATTATTTACTCTTGGTACTACATATTTACCAGACGATATCGTTCGGGTGTTATATTTGTTACATACATTTATTAATACAGGGGTGTGAGATCAAAACTAGTTACGTCCATCGAGAGAAATTTTACAGAACGGAAAAAATCTTCTTAATTTTTTTGGGAACAACTGAGCTATAAAGCAACTACTTTACAAATATTAATTATGACGTACTCTATTTAATAATGTTGCATTCAGGAGACCCGTAAAGTAAAAATATACGTTAAATTGAATAAAACTGTTGGACATAACCAGTTTCGATCCCAAGCTATGGACATAGCCATCTTTGATCCCAGCTTTTCGGGACCTAACCAAGTTTGTTTCTAAACTAATCTCAGGGCTGGATTCAGTAAACTAGGGCCAAAGCATATTTTATTTGTCAATATCTAATAGAGTTAGTTCCGTATAGAAAAATTGTACTATACAGAGATTAAATTAAAAGAAAGTCTTGATCAAAGTATACTTATTTATTATATAGGTAACTAAAGTTGGATTTTTAATTTGAGTCAGTAAAGTGAAGTAACAATAAAAATTAAAAATACAGTGTTTTATCGTTTTTTAAAAATTTATCTGATTATACTAAGACATAATTCCGCTACTCCTGATGTTAAGTGAGAGCCGAGACCAAATGAAAAAAAAAAGAAATTATTACCTACTAACTCAAATTAAAAAGCCAACTTTATGTATCATACCGATAATTAACTACACAATCAAAAGCGGTGGTTCTTCTCTTGGCTCACACTCTAAATCTTCAGTATCATTTTCGTTTTCAGGTAAAACTTCAACAGTGCTTATAACATTTGAATAGAAACTTAACTCTTCCAAGCTTTGCCAGTTTTCTCCAAAATGCTTTGAAAGCAAGGTTTTCACGTCCCTCAGTTTTAATGCCTTCACAGGCACATTTGGTCTTATTTCGCTAGGAGCAATCATGCTCATAGTTTTGTTTTTTCGGCAAACATTTTCATATGTCCCAGACTGATTTTTATAAAATCTCTCCGTCTGGACCAACACATTACCGATCCGCTTCGATCGTTTCAAGTAGAATCTTTTGCATTGGGAAAATTGTACTTTCCACTGTCCCGGAGGTTTCAATACTGTTTCGGCTTCCTTTTTGAAATCGTACACAGTGAAATCTTCACCTACTTTCACAATAGTTGACTGTTTTGAATAGAACTATATCTTGTCGTGGTGATCAAGCGTTTATGTTTCTCAAATATTTGTTTTTGAGCCACAATATCTAACGCACTACGTTTTCCCATGGTGTAGGCACGCTCAACTGAAATAAAATATATTCATTTTAACTATGGTTTCGTAATAGGTATTCATGTAGGCTAAATAACTACATTAATATTTATTTAAATACAAATTCCCTAAAAAGATAAGTGTATGCAGTAACATTTGCATGCATTATCAAGTATATACATAAATCTATTAAAAAATATTTTAGCACCTAAGGAAAGAAAGAAAGAAAGAAAGCAAAGAATGTTCATAAGAATCAAATTTACTTTCACAAAACTTATAACTTTTGGGACATTAGAAATATATAAGATAGAATAGAGATGGGGAGAGGGGCGCGTGTCGCGGGACGAGGAAAAGAATGCGGTGAGCGAGGGACGTGGATCGCTGTGGCAGGCCGTACAAGGGGGAGTTACAAGAAGCGCGGGTACAGACGAACACCGTCGACGGTTGCCTGATTACAATGAATAATTCACTAAAATCCAATATATAAATCTTACAGTAATTAATAAGAAACTGATTAATTATTGATTTCACGAAATAAATAAGTACACAATAATAATAAGTAAATACATAGGGTAGGTACACAACAATAAGATTCACAAAAACTAAACACTTACTGTTAGTAAATCACCAAAATTATTACCTATTGACTATAAACGAAAGGATAAAATATATTTAGTTGATGGCATTGTATGGAGTTTTATTATTAAGTAAATGAGTGTTTAGATTTACTTTACTTTACCTGTATATTTTTTTAAATAATTACTTAGCTACCCATTAACATTGTTTGTCGATATATTTTAATTTATCAAAACTATGACTTACCTTAAAAACATCACATCACAAACAACTACACTGCAACAACTGATCAAATTTTACACTCACAGTAATATTAAAACGTAAAATATTATGTCAGAAGTGTTGATAACTACACGGCTCTTGCGCATCTATTCTGTCTACTCGGGGAAATTATCTTACGACTTAGGTTGGGACGCGACACAGGCGCCGTCTAAAAATCGGTGGTAGCGTCTGTGAACTATTATCTTTGTATGGTTATGTTGTGAAGCCAAAAACGGAGAAAATATATATAGGTTTAGGTATTATGTATCCAACAATTATTATGTGTGATTTATACTACTTAGTTTATTAATAAAAATATCATAGTAACGCATTTTGTTTCACTCAACAAACCAAATGTCCTGAAATTAGTTAATAAATGATAGTCACTCTTCGGCAAGTTTCTCAGATTTTGATAATCTAGTCAAACAGAAGGCTTAAAGGTATACGACTAAAACGAAACGAATGTAACTTTCATTTCATAGCTGTATCAGGTTTTACTGTACAAATTGGCATAAGATTTTAGGGAATATTACCGCTTTTAGGTGGCCGGGCTGAAATATAATTTCAAGTGATTATTCTTTCTAAATATGTATTATAATTTAAAATGAAAGCGTTACATGTATTCTATATCTCTATATCTCATTATGTACTGGTATTAGTTTTTGGTAGGTGTTGCAGTTTTACTGTTTTATATTAACGAAATAATTTCAGCCCGGCCACCTGCAACCGCTAATATTTCGTATGCTATTGCATTTTAGGATTCGATTTTGTGTTACATATGCATAAATTATAGGGTACATTTCATCTGTAGCACAATATTGCCAGTATTTTTTGTAGATTAGTGGGAAACAAGGTGGCCGGGCTGAAAACGTCAGGCTGGCCCGGCCACTAAGAAGTGCACGTAATTTCTTTTAAAAAGAGTTACATTGAAAATGAAGGTGTTACATATATTAGTATACCCGGGTACATTGGATTGATAACAATCTCATTATTAAATTCCATGGGGCCGGGCCAGCCTGACGTACATTAGACCAAAATAAAATCAATATCAAAATCCTAAATATAAACAAACTCAAAATTAAATCGACGAAGGAGTTTGAAATTCGAATATTCTTTGCACAAGAAGTTTGTATCGAGTATTTTATGCGCAAGTAGGTTGTATTGCATTGAGATGGAGGTCAAATATATATTGGTGGATTCTAAATTCAAACACCAAAACAGTGATTAAAAGTGCTTTTTATTCACTGTTTTCAGTGAATAAAATAAGCTTTTTAGAGGGGGAATGGTATAAAAATATT